>VZTD01005245.1:47718-155277 GCA_013397725.1 Rhagologus leucostigma
AGGGCGGGCGAGCCGCCGGGGCCGCTCCCGCACTGCGGCCTCGCCGCCCCGGGCACAGCGGGTGAGCTTTGCCCCCGCGCCGACGGGGCCTTGCGGGAGAGCCGCGTGTGCCGCGGGGCGGGCGGGAAGGGGAGAGCGCCGGGGGGACCCGTCCGGAGCCTTCCGGGCTACCCGGCCGGGGCGGATGGGCGGCTGGGACCTTCCGGAGCAGCAGGCGGTGCCAGCCCCTGGCCCATCGCTCCGGGCACGTCGCTGACTTTCCACGCGAGCCGTGTCCTGAGCAGGTGAATTGCCGGCGGGCCGGGGGTGTGCCCAGGCTGCACAGCTGTACCTGCGGGAGCAGACGGCACACGGGCGCTGTGTTGCCCCCAGGATTTAGTTGTTGTTGGGCCTTTGGTAGCAGCTTCAGCGAAGTTGTTTTCACTCTCAGTTTCAGTTTGTCCAGGTGCTCAAAATTACTACGTAGCTTTGTCCACAGTTTAAACAGATGTGCACTTGCCAAACGGTGTTTGTTGTACGAGATGCCTGTGTGGCAGATAAGTGTAATTATTTTTATTCTGCAGGTAAGCGAATTGAGGCAAAGTGGTTAAGACTTGCCGGTGGCCAGAGAGAGAGCGAGCTGGTTTCAAAACCACTGTTTAAACTTGAGTCACGGTTGGGGTAAAACCATGGGAATTCCGGCTTCCGATTCTGCGTCTTGTCTCTGGCCTAGTTTTGTTGGCCTCTGAATCCTTAGCAAAATTGGAGAAGGAATCTTTCTTAAGTACTGCTTCAAGGATTACTATTGTAAGGTCTGTCTTGTGGTTTAAGTTTCATGTCAGACTTATCTGGTTTTTACAGATTGGATAAATTCTCAAAGGTCAAAGCATGTTGTATTTTTTTTTCAACTTGCTGGGATTTCACAACTCTTGGGTTTTGATTCTGGTCTGGTAACTTTTTATCAGTTGAACTTTCACTTCTCCCTGCTGACTTGTAAGCATTTCTTCAAGTCACTTCTCAAGATATGAAGCTAATCAGCTTAATCACTCTAGTTATTAGAATAACATTGATATTTTTATATTTTTAAATTTTTTATGCGAAGTGAAAGGGAGGTGAAAACTAGGCCGAAGCTTGATAATGAGTATACAAAAAAGCAGTATTTTTATTATATTTTATATATTTTATATATTTCATAAATATAATGTCTACAGAAAATTTTGTTCTTGTAGATTTGTTGTCATTTATGTGTGTATGCTCTTTATATGGAAGACACAAATACTCATACATTTAATTAGCCGTACATTTTGGGGAAAAAATAATCTTTATTCGAACGAAGGTAAAAGTTTTGCTTAAAGGAATTAATTGAAAACGTTTGATCTCTTGGATGTTCCTTAATAAACAATTGCATGTAATCAGGTCCTTAAGCACACACAATGTTCTGGGTTAGATTGAATTGTTTACCTTGTGTTTTTTTCCGTTTTTTTTTTACCCATTTACACACAAACAGCGTAAGGGAATAAAGGTGTCGGCGCAAGTGTGTGCTGCCTTGGTTGCTTTTTGTGGCTGGCTTTAGTGCCAATATACATGTGGAAAGGTACGAGTGAATGATACATATTTATTATAATATTTATTATACATGTTGCATAGATATGGGGCTGTATTTTAAATCTGCTTCATTACAGAGCAAAACAGAAGATCTGGAACTGGAGGCAGTTGTGGGGGCTTGGGGATTTTGTTTGGGGGTTTTTGTTTCTTTGAGACATGCAGAAACCGTGTAGGCAGTCTGGTGATGATGTTTTATTTCGATTAGAGTGAAGTTAAATACTTGGTTTATTTACTGAAATGCAAAGTCAATACAGTCAGGTTTGTTTAATCTACATGGTCTGTACTGATCTGTTGTTGCGTCCCTTATTAAGTCTCATTTCTCGCAGTGGCTTTGGCTTTAAATCAGTTGAGAGCTTAATTGGCATGGTAATATAAACTCTTTGTTAAATATTTATTACATTACCTCACAAAATGCACATGCTAGACACGGAAAAGGCATGTTTCTGCCCATAGTGCGTGACAAATCCGAAGTGACAGCTTAAAGGTAGCAAAAAAGGAGTTATAAAAACCAAAGAAATTAGGTGTAGCTGTCTTCCATCAGTTTGATTTTTTAAAACTAGGTGGCTTTTAGGACCGTCAGCGCTATTAATGTTTAATTCCATGGTGTCTACATATATTCATCAGGCATTCACATTCTCGTAAATTAACATGTAAGGCACACAAATAAGATGTAAAGCACTTGACTTACCTTTTCTTGTGCCTGTGTTGGAAGGAGCAGGTTTTGCAAAGGCCGTGGCCTTATTGATCTTGAAGAAGAGCACTCTTGCCTTGGAGATGCGAAGGTGGCTGTGGAGGTAGTCAGGAGGGCTGTCGCTGGCAGAAAGACATGAAGAAAGTAGAAAAATGTGTTCTGGAGTCTGGAGAATATTAAGCTTTGGGAGTGATTCGTGTGTGTGTGCATGTATGCAGACATGTGAGAAACTGTTACATGACGTAAGATGTTGTAAAAAGTGTGGTTTACAAAGTGCTCTGTTCCTCTAAGCATTTACTAGCAAAATGACATTTTTAAACAAAAGGGTAGTCTAAGTCTTAGACATAACTGTAGATAATATTCTCAGGCTGCATTTTTTTCCTGTATGTAATCAGCGATACTCAGCTAACAGGAGTATTGGAAGTCTTGTGCGTTTGCATTCAGAATGGGCACACAGGTATGAGTCGGGAAGACAGGATGTTACAAAACAGGACGTTGTAAGGAAGAAAATTAACCCTCTCCCTGCAGTTTTGAAAGAGGCAATGATGTGTGGAGAGCTGTGTAGAAGATGAGAGTAAAAGTTAATCTTGTAGTAAAGGCCCTGGAAAGGTGTTTAAACAATGTTCTGAAAGAAAGGCATGCACATGCTGAAATTAATACTCTCATTTTAGTGCATATACGAGATGTAGACGGGTGGATTTCACCACAGAAGCCGGTAATTGAATTAGGGAGGAGAAAGTGATGTAAAACTTAAAGCTTACTATTTCAAAGTTTGTGATCCCTCAGAAGAGAAGACGCACATGTGCACATGCTCTTCCCCTGAACTGGTAATGTGTTTTGTCAAAGGTACCAGTTCTAACTCTATCTATGTTTTCAAACTAATGCTTTGGAAAAGCTCTGTTTTCTTTTTCTGTGCATTAACCCCTCTGTGCTAAACTCAAGGCTAGCTAGTGTATCATAACAGTCAAACACAAAAATAGCACTCTGAAGCACCTTCTCTGAATATAAAACTGAGTGATATTTCATGAGGTCAGAAAATGTTTTGGTACTGTAAATACTGGATAATTGAAGAAGATCCATTGCTATTCCAACAATCTGTTTCTTTCTCTTTGAGCATGTGCTGACTTTGACTGTCTAATGATAAAAATGTGTCTACAACCAACAAGTTTGAGGAACTTGTTAGAAACAGGAGACTAGCAGTCGATTTCTGTTCCACCTATTCATCTACTCGAGTTCCATAAAGTATTGCAAGATAGAAACAAATTCTGTTAATTGGTTCCCAGCTGGGGGTACTTAAGTTTTGGTGATGTGATGGAGCCAAGGATTTATGAAATCATTGGTCTTTCACACTTGCACGTGTAGCTGTTCCATACCCTTTCTAAAGGGGGATGCCCCCCCTTTCGGAAGCAGGTGCTACGGAGCAATACCTGCAGCCAACAAAGGTACTTCGGAGTGCTTAAATTAGGTGTGACTGTAATACAGCATAATAGTGTGATTAGGATAGCCATGACGGTGTTCATTCTGTGATGTGTGCTGCTGCAGGTATTTTGTGTCTGGGTATGTGTTTCAGGAACAGCAATTAACTCCAAAATTGGAAGTCTGACAGAGGTTACTAATATGTGGCTAGCTGCTTGGCCTAGAACATTGCCGGGAATTGGGGAAGCGCTGTTTTGACGCCCTGATGAATCACCAATTTCTTTGAGTCTTAATCTTTTCGAACGCTCGTTTACCATGGAGGGCTGGGCTATGCATATTCTGAATCCTGTCAGTCCAGCTCCTTAATGGGTAGTTGAATGATGTAATACAAAAGGAATCAGTTGTTCATAAGCTGAATGGATTGCCACCTCTGCACTTCCAGCAGCTCTGTTGTTATTTGCATAAGGCTGTTGGCGTGTAAGGAGCTGGTTGGTGTCCCTGAGAGCATATCCTACAGTAAAGGTTTATTCTGGATTGCCTCTGTGGCTATGTAGAGTTCACAGATGTGTTGAGTTCAGTGTACATGTATTTAAGGTAGTGGCAGCTAAACACAACTTTGAGTTCTCAACTGTTGCACATATAGATAGAAATCTAGATACCTGTAGAAATGTATAGACATCTGTCTACTGGGGTAGCTTGTGGTGAATTAGACACAATTGCTTTATCTGTTAGGGACTCCTTTCTAAAATGCCAGTATCACTTTCATTATTGAAAACAGCTAGCACTGGCAATACAGACTTCGGAAATTACACCGGCAGATGCTATCAGAATTTCACATGGGATATGTTCAGGAATATACTGAGTTTTCAGTGTAGTTGTAGAACGTACAGTTATTTTATCTAAAGCTTGTGCTGGGCTTTTTGGAAGTGTCCATAGTGTATCACTTTATTTTGCTTTTAGATTTCTTGTGGTGTTTTGCACAAGTATCTAAATAGTATTTTCCCTTTGGATGGGTTAGTTCTCCATCAGCCTCATACTGGCCCTTCCCTGCTGGCTTCTGGAAATAAGCAACAATGGTGAATACCTCATTGGTGCTATTCATAAGGTGGACTTGCATCTCTCTTGTTAGTGGAATTGCAAACTTGCTTAAAACATTGTGGATTTCTGTTATTCTGTTAAAAGTGTTTATCAGTATTTCTCAGCAGATCTAATGTTCTGCAATCTGTTTTC
This sequence comes from Rhagologus leucostigma, assembly GCA_013397725.1. Classification (NCBI taxonomy): domain Eukaryota; kingdom Metazoa; phylum Chordata; class Aves; order Passeriformes; genus Rhagologus; species Rhagologus leucostigma. Next base: position 52,640 of record VZTD01005245.1, read on the forward strand.
AAGCTAAGTATTTTATAATTACAGGATGCCAGTGATCTGACAGGGAAACCTGAGAAACAAAATATTAGTTAAATAGTAACTATGTTGAGAAAAAAAATCATTTGATAAATCTCATTTGGCAGAAACTTAATGAAAGGTTTGAAAGCTTTACTGTGATGTCTCTTGGCAGCTTTATGGTTTTGTTTTCGGTCACTGTTGGTATCCATATGCGTATTTTCACAGGTTGTGATGCTGTCACAGGTTGCCCCACAACAGGGTCTGACTCTGACTGTTGTTCAAATAAGGAACTGATGAATCAACAGGCCAATGTCCAAAGTAGCTTGCTTTTCCATACCCTACTGCTGAGGGTTTATGCTCAAATGTTTGGATGTATCCTCCTGGTTTCTGATTCTTGTTCTAGGAATTAAAAAGTAGAGCAAAAGTGAAGAATGTAGTGGGGCATGGTTACATTAAGTGCTGAGCTACCTGTATATGCAGAATTTGCACTCTTATCTCAGAGTTTCATTCCTATTCAGTGTTGTTGCTGCCTGACAGATAGGGACAGAAAATGGTCAACATGTTGCTGTTCAAAGCAGTAAGGCAAACAATTTGGGGAAAATAACATTGTCTACATTGGCATGTCTCCAGGATCTTGGCTTTGTGTCCCTGCTCACGTTTAAAGCTTCTTCTTCAATTCTTCATAATAAATGTCAAAAAAAATCATGCTATCAAGAAGGGAAGGGACTCTTTAATGAACGTATGTTGCAGCTTAGCTTACGCTCTATTTTTTTATTATTATAATTTTCTTAGTTAACACTGTGTTTTCTAACTCCCTGGATTCAACGAATCAGTGGAATTTTTAGAATGGTTTGTGTCCAGTTATTTTGACTTGCAAGGAAGAATTATTGTCATTAAATCCAAGCTAAAATATTGGCAGTCCATCCTTTAACTGTGAGTCAAAACCTGAATTACCAGTAGTTTTGATTACAGTGATACTCTAGGAAGATGGGGTGCTCTAACTGAACAAACGTGCACCCAGAAGGTGATAGTCTTTCATACAGTGTTTTAAAACTAAGCAAGAGTTGCTTCTGGTTTAGGCAAAGCTTGTAATGGAGGATGGTAGCCTTTATTAAAAGAGGAAGCAATACAAAAATGACTGGATTATTGGTGTTAAATTCTATTTTTGGTGAAGAGGTTAATGAAATAATCATTGGCAAAAAACATTAACTTCCTTTTCTTTTACAAAACCTTAAAGTTAAATGATGATTCTTCTGTAAGTAGTTAAATTTCACTTTAGATTTGTTGTGAACATGTTTCAAAACTTAAACTAACATTTTAGGTCAATGATGCTTTTCAAGTCATCTGAAAAAAAACCCCTAAACCCCAGAGCTTGAGGGGAGTTCATCCCAGGCTGTTCATTTTGCAGAATGACCGTGTATTAAAATAGTCTTTGCATAGTCAAGGATTGTTTTATACAGTCATGTTGGAAGAAAACTTGTCACTGTACCTTTTTGCTTATCACTGGCATTATCGACATCTTATTTGGTTATATATGCCTCTCATCTGGACTTTATGTAGTTACAGATCCTTTTCTCTCTTACTTTTCTCAGGCCTGTTGTGAGGGAAGATATATTCCACGAGTACTGTAATGGTTGTCCCATTGGTTTGCATCAAATCTTTTCCAGAATTCTAGTTCTGTGTGCATTTGAATATGAGATCCTTGGTGTTAGATTTCTGCTTCCCTGAATTAAGAGTTTATTGTATGGTCCCAGACTGTCATGATGAAGAACTTTGCAAATTGGCTTTGAAGCCATGTGTGTGTCCTAAATAATAATTCAAAGTACTAAAAATATTAAGGGTCATGGAAATTCCAAATGCAGCTTTTGACCTCCTCTAGCTTAAGTGCAGCACTGATTGCAGGCTTGAAACATGGAATCCAAGTAACAGCAATATTCTAAGATAAGACTATTAACATCTGTTAAAGAAGGTCAGACTTCTAACCTCACCCTTGGAACTGCACTAAATATTAACCCTATAGCTTCAAGTGGTGTTTTTAATCTTGTCTTTTGTCATAAAATACTGTATCTGCTTCTGCCAACTTCAGGATTTTTCTAAGGAAGATGTTAATGAAATCCTGCCCAGCAGAGCTGGGTTGGTTGTTTCCTTTACCTTTGCCAGTTGTCCTGCCTAGAGTCACAGGCAGGCTGTGAGTGCCTTGGCCACTCTCTGGTTAGCAGTGTAGTGAAGAATGCGGAAAACTTCGAGCTGGTATTGGTAAATCGTGAGGAGGAACATTCAGTAATTGAAACAAGGAAGTCTGTTGTTCCCAGCGTTGCCAAACTGACACTCTTCATGCACAACATTTAACTTGTTCCCTCTAAGCAAGTGCTAAACCTCCTGGAACCTCGTCATGTGTTACAGCATTTGAAGATGTAGTGTTTCTTTGAAGAACTGGGAAAAGGCAAATAGACCATCAGGTGCTGCAACAGCTAGTAAAATACTGTAGAACTGGCAGTTGTTCTATTAAACAAACAGAATTTATAAAATGACAGGTCCACTTAAAGCGAGCCTGACATGCTGAGATGCTGGTGAGTACGTTATCCAGCAAAGTTCAGTATCTTTCTAGTTTTCACTTCAAGTCAGGAATCAGTTTGTCTTAGACTGAAACTGTCTCATAATCAAAGTGCATCAGCCTCTGTAAACTTCACTGCTTTCTGTGAGCTCTTAGCATGTGTAATTGTTGCTTCCTTCAGCAGAAGAATAGGAAAATTATTCTCATACTTCCCTTCAATAGCTACTTTAAAGAAAAACAAATGCCAAAAAAAACCCCACCTCATTGGTTAAATGAGAGCAGGCGAGTTATGTGGGGAAGGAAGGAAAACAAAGAAAATACATTATGCAAGATATTATCTTTGCATAATAATTCCTCATATGTGCATGAATTCAGGGAAGGTATTGTAGGATGAGACAGACTTGATGTCCAGAATGCCAAAGTAAACTTACATGATGGAAATAAGATGTGTGTCAAAATAAAGAACTATAGTTCGTATAAAAAAAATATTGGAGAAGTCTTCCACGTGACTTTTTCTGATAGCCTTGTTAATCTCTTCATGTAGTGTCTTGGTTGGCTATGGGAAAGAGAAATACAAGCCTATTTTAAGAGTTCAAGAGTTGAAGCTACCGTGTAGTGTTCTGTAAATGACTATTTAAAAATAGTACAGGAATGAGCAATATTTTATGAAATCCAGTCATTAGGGCTAACAGGTATTTGCTCCTGCCTTGTCTGCTCCAGGGCAAGCTAGAATTTTCTCACCAATTCAATTTACTGTTTCTAATCAATTGCTCCTCTGCTTTCTGTGTGTACAGAAGTGTTGTGCAGTTTTTGACTCATGTCACGTTAGTGTAAAGAAGCAACATGGATGATGATAGTTGATTAAGATGAGGTTTTGTATTTGATGGTGCTAAAATTTAGAAATATATTTTTGTCATGCTTTCCATCATTTTTTCTATCATTTAACATTTGCATGAAATGACAAAATTAATTTCTGCATCAGTGAGCAGTATTTGATATTAAATATTGGTATTACATTAAAAGCCTGGAACAGTCCCCCAGCTAATTTGTTGGCATAAAGATCTCTGAAGTTATTGAGAAGCTTTGACTTTCAGAGAAAATGCAATTAGCCTATCAAAGATCATCCCAATGCATCTAGAATTAACATTTGTGTAGAAAGTAAACAATTTTAGCACTTAAATTTATGCATGTTAGTAAAAATACCAACACTTTTCTTTGTATTGCCTCAGCTGTGCCTTTTGTTTGCAGATCAGAATCCTACTGCACTGGACACTGCAAGCGCACAGGCTGTTGCCTTGTAGCTTAGGCTACAGGTAAATGCAGGTGGATGGGAGTGTTACAAGAAATTAATGTGAGCAGTGGGTTAGTACAATATGTGATGCCTCTGCTTTCATGAGAACCTAATCAGTTTTTAAAATACGTTAATTAAAGAAAAAAATCTTGCAGGAGGAGGGCGCTTCCATCACATTCTGCATTTTCTCTTAGCCTGTGTTAGGCATAAATATAAGGGGGTTTATATACTTAGTCATTATTTAGGCTGGCTGGTTTTAGAAGATTATGTGAAAAATTAGTCTGCCTCTATGGTTAGGCTCATTTAACAAATGTATTCCAAATGTAGTTTGGAAGCAGAGGCAGATACAAAGTGCTGTGCAGAGTGTGGGGTCCAACTCCCAGCTTGTCCTTCTCTCTGTACTTTAAAGCATTGTTTGCCCTGTATTTAGGCTTAATTAGTTTTCTGATTATTTCAATGCAGAAGAGCGGTGGTTTGCACTGGCTTGTCCTTTCACTCTTTAATTCAGTACAGGCAGTCTGCAATCTGCTGGCATTTCTCTTGTGAAGGTCCTGCAGGTATGTTACTGTAGCTTTTACTTTCCGTTTTTGTTTTTTTAAATTGTTGTAGGAACAACCTGTGATGCTTTGTAGCAGGAGTAACAGCAGCAGCAGAGTGATGTGGACTTCAGCTGTTCAGTTCCACTCAGAACTGAAGTACTTGGTTTGCAGTGCTGTGCTCCTCTGGTTTTCTAGAGCAGGACAGAAGGATTAATGCCACCAGGCATTCAGCTTGGGTCCTCTCTCCTCTGCTACTCTTCTGGTGCTCACAGAAGTAAAGTGCATATGCAGGCAACTGCTGTGTAGTTCTCTGTTTAACTGGAGAAGGCGGTGTTCAAATTTATTCAAATTCTGTTCTTGCTGGTGATGTTTTCTGTCCTGGAAAAGTAAAAAGTCACGCCAGATCTGGGAGTTAGGGAGGAATTCAAATGCTCACAAATATAAGGGAGGGCAAGTGATGGAGCATTTTAGTGGAAAATCATTATACTTTGAGGTACTTACCTAATGTGCCTGAGTAACAAATTTCTGATCTCTTTCCTGAGAAAGTTAAAAGACCTTTTTCCTTCGGTATGAGGTGTTTTCTGCTTTTTTGAGGCCTTGGTAATGAATGTAGAATGTGTGATTCTACCTTCAGCTTATCAAGAGAGAATGGGGTTGTGGAGAACTATGATCATAATTAATTTATATTAAGTAAGCATCCCACTTTTCTTTTCAGAATTGTCATGATTTGTCTGAGCTGCTAACAATTTAACTCTGCTGTTTGAGGGGTTGCCTAGAAAATGCACAAATCAGAGAGTCGAGAGATGAATTTTAATTGAGTGTGATACTTTTTGAAATCATCTGATAAATATCTTATCTAACAGGATAGTTATAATAGAAATTAAATATACATCTTTATGAATAACCTGCAGGGTGTGTGCTGTTAGTCCACGTACAGTGAGGAAAACAAGCTTGTGGCTTTGTGATGAATGTGCAACATGAAGCAACTCCTGTTAATTAATGAGTTGGGTTTCTTAATATAATGTGCTTCAGCCTGCAGTCAGGAGAGTGCTGCTTCAGACTTGAAAACTGAGAACAAGCCATAAGCAAACTGAAAACTGCTCGTGACACAATCACACTTGTCTTCAAGGCACATGACACTCTTATCAGGCATAAAAATTTCCTCCCAGTGGCTTATTCCTGCTTGGTAGGCACTCCTGGTATTCTTAAATGGTAAGATTTTTGTTAAAGTATATACCATTAAACATGTGGTGTATTGCATTACGGGGGAGGATATGATCCACAGGCTTCTTGGTCCGTCTCTGGAGTGATGTTTGAGTGCACATCAGATAGTAACTGCATGTGAAGCTTCTTGGTGTGCAGGAGAGCTGCAGAAATTCTGTGAGAGACCTTTGAGTGTAGGGAAATTATTTTCTTTAAGCACATACATTTAAAATGCAGTGCATAAAAGGCTAGACACAAAAATGATAATAATTTTTTGTTGGTGGGGGTCATACTGTTATCTTCTGTGCGCTGTTGACATCTTGTTAGAGATGGTGACTAAGACTATAACTTTACCCTCTTCCCATTTTTCTTGCTCTTCGCTGGAAGAGTTTTGCATATGCCTCTGTACAGAGTCGTTATCATTTACCAGTATCAGGTTTCTTTGGTATTTTATCACCTTTGTTTAGTAACTTGCTGCTTGGCATCTTTTGGACAGCTAATTACTGTAATGATCTGGATTTGCAGACTTGCAGAGTAATCAGTTCTGGTGTGCTCTCGATCACATAGGTTTCTGTGTGAGTGAGAGCGCTCAGTAAATGATGAGAGTTGTGAATTGCTTGGGAAGCCTTGCACAGAAATATTTCATAGATCTTTAAATAAAGAAATGCAGCGTTCCTTTTAAATAGCAAGATTTACTGTTTCTCTTGAAACCTCAGCCTTTCTTAGAGGAGAGACTACATTTTAAGGGATAATTAATAGAATTGCAGAACAATTTTGGACGCTGTCAACCTTATAAACAACAGAAGGGTTTAAAAAAAAAGACAACTTGTAAAGTAGATGCAGCAGCAGCTCTAAATGATTTGTGCTTGTGTTTTCTGTTAAAGGATGTTAAAAAAGTACAGCATTAAGTTCTAACTTCTTCTGACACTGTATTTCTTGCTAACACCTGGTTGCCTTGTGTGTTTTGAAATGCCTTGAGTCTGCCAAGTGTCCTGTTGCAGGTTTGCCCCCAGTGCTTATGTCCATGTTCCTCTTCAGGAACTCAGAAGTTGCATTATTCTGGGGAGTACTGGGGCATAAGTAATTTTCTTGGCAGGAAGGAAAACTGAAACAAATCCAGTGGTACTTTTCTCAGATTTTTTGAAATCTAACTTTCCAGCCACCATGCTGGCACGTACACTGGATGCACGTACATTTTGAAACCTTCGTCTGCCAGACTTGCATAAATCTCTGGGTCTAAACACTAAGCTCCAGAGGTGAATTTTCAGCTTTTTCCCCAACTGTTTAGCTAATCAGCAGTTAAACAAATTGAGAACCTTGTGATGATTTTTAATAGAAGTGCATTCAAGACTTCTGTAGACACATGCTGTGACTAAATATTTATGTCATGTCAGCTTTTTAATTGCTGTTGTGTAATGGAGATTTTACAACTGATGCAGGCACAGTGACGATTGCAGAGATTGCCACAGATATGCTTTTGCTGTTGTTAGATTTCTCATTCGCAGCTATTCTATCTGCTGTGGTAATGTTACGTCTTCAAGTATATTTTATTTTAAATAATGCCGTCATTTGAAAGCTAGATTGCTGGTGAAATCTGCTCTGTAAAGAAGCTGATTTCCTGCTTTGAAGGGAAATATGGAAACCCCTGAGTTCTGTCACAAGTTTTCTCTGTGAGCGTGATACAGCTTGGATGATGTTATTCATCTACAGAACGGTAACATGTGCCCCATGCAGCTGGATGATGGGTCAACTCTAAAAGCTGAGATCTTTTTTTGAAAGGATTCTAAAACAGCCATCTGATGAAAACTGAAAGTTTGTATCACTGCTTATGACACTAAGAGGGAAACTTCCAGCCTTTCAGGATTAGGGAATTTCCAGTTTTTCTTGATGATGCTCTGTAAGCTTAACCATATATCCTGTATCTGAGTTGGCACCTTTACTGGGATTGAGAACATGATTAACTCTTGACGTAGTGCATATGCTTTGGGTATTCACAATGCTGGTGAAACTAATAAAGAAAAGTTAAACTTTGTTTAAAGAAAAGCTAATGTATTAAATTTGTAGCATACTTTTGAAAAAGGCATCTCTCATTTCTCCTGTAAATGTCTATATGATGTCTGCAGCAGGTGCTAAAACGTTTCAGAGCTGAGGTCAGTGGTAGCTCTGGTTACCACTGTTGTGGTGTCGTGATCCTCATGGGTACATCAGTGTGTGGTAGATGGTGAGAAAGTATGTTCTCTCTCACAGTAGAAAGAGGATTTCTGACCTGCAGCTGGAAGTTTGTTATGAGCCTTAAGTTAAGCAATGCACCTCTGTTTGGAAAACATTTTAAGCTTTCTCATGTTACTGAAGTGTATTTCTGTATTAGCCTTGTGAAAACTTTATCTTAATCTGTGTTTAAAGTTTCTAAAATGTTTGCTAGGAAGAATTCTGCACAAAGCCAAACTCAAATCTATTTTTGTTTGTACTTGCTGGAAGAGCAGTGAAAAGTTCTTTTATTCTAGTGAGCTTTTTTTGTTTTACGGTGTTGCTGTTTGCAGGGTGAAAGTTAGTTGTCAGCACTTGCATTTGTAAATCTCTTTTTAAGGGCTGATTACTCTGGGCTGAAAGTTGGCAGGCAAGATCTCAGCCCTAGAGCATTGTTTGGGATTTTGCATGTTTTTAAATAACAGATCTATCTGACTGATTTGATTGAGAGAACGTATGCTGCTACTCAGACTGTAGTAACTCTAGACAGTGAAACAGACTGCAGAAAAGCACATTTTGAATGTGAATTAGGAAAATTAAAGATACCTACGAATGAAAGCAAGAGGATCGGGGGCTACACTCCAGGGAGGTTTTTGGGAAGGTCAGCAAGAGTAGTAGTGGTTTTGTTTGCTGTGTAACAATCAAGTAGGTAGGTGTCTTTTCCAAACTATTTGCGGGGTTGTGGTGCATGTGGATGCAGTGTGTTTATAAATACCCTCAGACAGTTGCACATTAACTCTGCTCATACTAAGATACCTAAACCTGCACTAAAATGCAGTGTAAAGGTTAGTCTGATGTTGACACCACTCTAACACACACGTGTGGCTTTTGGATGACAGCAGTCCCAGCTCTGTTTGGCTTGGCATCCAGGCAAGAGTGATCATGTGGTTGTGTGCGCTTCTCTGTATAGTCATCCTGTGGGCCGTTTCTGGTTTGTGTCTGGTATCTTCTGAAATGATGGAATTCCTATGACTAGATGGTTTTGAAAATACTTGACAGTAAAGAACCATGCTGTCAACTTTAAAAAAAACCGAAACACTAAAACCTCAAAAAGACCTCATAAAAACCTCGAAGCAAACAAACAAAAAAAATCAACCCCTTCCCCCCACCACAACCCCCTTATCTTTTTATTTGTGAGGGTAATTGTGGATGTTGCAGAGTGAAACCAGTAGGCTGAAATACCTGTGTTGCTCAACCTGATGCTCACAGTCCCTCCTGAAAATATTCTTGTAACTTCTCAGGTTAACCACTCACCAGGTGTCCACAGGGAGAGATCTGTACAAGTGAAGGGTGACTGCCCCATCGCCCTCAAACTAATGAGAAAACGAGTAGTAAGGCACTCTTCCCCTTCCTGTTGCAATTTCTAGTTTTGCAGATGGAGCAGTGTATTATTACAGTTTTGGGGAAAGCAAGCAAGGTTGAATATTATTCAGTTTCTAAAGAAAAATGTTTTTACCTGTATTTTAGACTTCTCTGTCTTGCCTATTTACAAACCAAGTTTGGACTACTTCTGATAATTCTCAATAAAATCTAGGCAGTTTTTCTTGGGATAGATAGTTGTCGAAATAAGTACTTGAATGTCTGTAGTAGAGTCAAGACCACAGTTACTCTCAAGCTGCTGAACTTGACTTATTACTCTATGATGACCAAATGGCAAGCCAGAAGGATACAGTGATTTACTATATGCATTTGTGGAATTGAAATTAATGGGTGCTTCTAGATCAGTAAAACACTGGCACAGGTTGCCCAGAGAGGTGGTGGATGCGCCATCCCTGGAAACTCAAGGTCACACTGGACAGGTCGCTGAGCAACCTGATCCAGTTAGAGATGTCCCTGCTTATAGCAGAGGAGTTGGACTAAATGACCTTCAAAAGGCCCTTTTCATCTAAAAAACTGCTCTGTGATTCTGTGATGAAAAAATTGTCATTTGATTCTCATATCTCAGTGTTCTGCTGTAGGTAGTGCTGTCTCTATCTCAGATGGGTTTGCCAACTTGTATTTTTCTCTTGAATGTCTCCTGCTTATTGCAGCAACATGTATTTGTGCAAAGATACATTGAACTGCTGACTGGTAAACCATATCTTTTAAAGTCATGGACAAGTTAACTCTTCAGTTGGATGATAATTTTTATTGCTGCATTAAAATGCTCCATTTAACTTGTCAGTAATTTGGCTGATAAACCCAAACAGTGAATCCTTACCTGTGGTTTCTAGAATTACCAGTTATTGATTGTGGTTTGTGTAAGTAAGCTTTTATATGAAGATATATATCAATACTAATGAAAAACAGGCTAAAACATCTCCTATGGAGAGCTTTTAACATTCCATGAATTTTATTGGTTTTCTCTTTCTGAAGTAACACTGCCTTTTTCTACAACCCTTGTATTCTCTGGCATGATAGTCATGGAAGTCTGCAGCCATGTAGGTTTTGTTCCGTAGGAGTCCAATAAGTGGCAGCTCTACAGTAGAAAAGGCGGCATTAACTTTCCAGAACAGCCCTGCCTATGAAGTCATTTTGAAGTATCTAGCAGCTGATGGGATTTTGCAGCTGAGCACTTGACATCCTGCAGACTTGTAGCAGTGGGATGTATTAAGTGAAGAAGATTGCAACAGAAGCTCCCTCCTGGGTTTGGGATCTTTCTGTATGGCTTGCCCATTTGCAGAAAGGCAATAGCTGATCATTGTTAAAATAATGGGATTTGGAAAGCAGGTTTTATCCTCTTCAGACAAATTACTGTATCGCTGTTGTTTGGAGTGCCATTTTGATCCTTAATGATAAAAATTCAACTTAAATATATGAGTTTGACATTGTAATTTCTAAAAATAATTTGTTTACAAGGTGAGTGGATTTGGTGTGGTGTGTATCACAACAAATCTATGTATCTAATGAGAATATGGTTATTAGTGTGAGTGGTGCAAAGTTACCTAGAGCATCAGTCTAGACCTGGCCTGTGAGAATCACCTTGCGTGATCTCATCTAAGGGACTTCTGAAAAGCAGTAGAATGATATGCTGCTCTGATTGCTGGTGGCTTGCCCAAGAAATTTGAAGTTGCAATGTGCACATTGCAGTTGTGTGTTGTCAAGTTGGCTGACAACTTGTCTACCCTCAGCTGGAATTAATGATTTAGTTGGATATTTTGTGCTTGATGGCCAGTCAGCAAACACTTTAAAGGATACATGTGTAGTGGAACTTTACTTTTTGTTTGATCGACTCACATGGTCGTAGCTGTTTCACTTCCCTTCCTTTATCCATAGACTTACAAAGTTCTGGTGCTAACCCTGTGTACCAGAGGATGGAAGAGATTGCAGCATGACTCTGGAAAGGCTGATCCTAGAAGAGAATAGGAATATGTGAGATAAGTAGGTGACAAAAGGATGCGAAGAGGTACCTTAGCACTGATTTGGGGATCAAAACGCTGAGTAGGTACCACCATGGCTGACTGAAACATATTTGTCTTTCTGTAAAGTAGACTTTAGCCTGTGAATCTGGACTAAAGTGTATGCCCAAGGTTGGTATGAACAGCAGTGGAGGTTACACACAGCAAACATGAAATAAGTAAGGAGTCTTTGGCTCTTTTTAGAAAAAAATTAATCCAGAATTTTGAAAGGCTAAACACAATTTCTTTAAAAAACATGAACAGAAGTGTTCTCCAAGAAGCTTAGACACTTTCTGCAGTGTTAATGTGCCTACATATTCCCATGCGTGGCTTTGAGCAACACAGAGTCTGGCTATTTTATACTGCTTTTGAAAATGCTTTCATCCTGAGGATGATTTTTGTTTATTTTATGAAAGACAAACATCCTGAATGAATTCCAGACTTTGTTACATAACCTGTGAGTATATTTATGTGTGTAACACTGTATGTGAGGGTAGCGTAATTTTTTAGTTTTATTTTAATGTGGTTTTTTGTCTGTGCCATTTCTTCCTTACTTAAGTAGTTTGTATTCCAAGCTGAGAGACAGAGTGTTAGGAAAAGAAACTTCTGAGAATATAACAGTGACGCAGTACATGTGTTTCTTTTGAAAACATACTTTTTGTGCTGACTTTACATCAATAGCACAAAGTGATAAGCAACTCTTCATGTAAGCTGAAATGTTCATCTTCTTGGAGATGTCAGTATATTTGTTTCCTCAACTGTACAAAATATATTTTGCATAATCCTGTAGTACAGGTGTCTGAATCAGTTCATAGCTGAACGTAATAATTTTATTTGAAAATTTTGGAATATATTCAGTCAGTTGTATTTGGCATTTGCTTTTGTCCATCTCAAAATGTAGTGTAAAGGAGATTCCATGGAAGGCCGTAATGCCACAGACTGAAAGAAAGACTTCTTCACTCCAGTCTTGGAGTCAAGGTAGCCTAAAAGGAGCTTGTGCTCCTAAAGAATGGAACAATACCATTAACTTCCATGTGCTGCAAATCTTTAGATTTTCATTTTAAGGAGATTGTATGAAGTTTGGTGTCACCAACTTGAAGGCAATAAATTTCTCTCGTGCATTGTTACACGTGCAGTACTGGAATTTCCATATGAATAAGAAACTAAAGAAGCATTTTACATCTTTTTAGAAAAGAAAGAATAAAAAAGCCTGATTTTCACACCCCAATATTTACTTCAAGACTTCATGCTTCAAATTAGCTTTTATTGTTTTTTAAAGACTTTCTTTTTAAAATAACAATATGAAATAATAGCATCAAATTTCATAGAAAAGTCACTGTCAGGCTTTCAAGTCTACTCAGCTTTTTACTTGTTTAATCAAATAAAATAAGATTTTGGGATGATAGAGCAGAAGAACTGGTTGAGCATTACTTGTCTAGGAGAACTGTTGTAACATGCTGCTTAAATTTTGCAAAGATAAAGTGACCATCAAAGTAGTTATAGAAGACGGGTTAGTTTGTGACTAAATGCTGCTTATTGAGTGGAGTCTGCCAGGTGGTGTGAAGAAGTCACGGTTTGAAATCCAGTGTGAATAATTAAGGTGAGAATCAAGAGAAACTTTCCCAATGGAATTTCTCTGCTCAGTGCTGTGGCAAGTGTTCATCTGTAATCCCAAGGCAGCCAGGGCCTGGGGGCTGAGTGTATCTGCAAGATCACTTTATCCTCATCTTCTGTTTTCTCTGGACGCATAATCTCGACCGTATTGTGTGGAAGTTCTTTGGACCTTTGCTCTGAATCAGGGTAGCGTGTCTGGAGTGGCTGTGGGTTCTCGGGGAATTTCAACAACCACTTACAGAATCTTTTGTCTTCCTATTTCCGCAGCTTACAAAGGTGACCAGTAAAGTTCTCTCTGAGCAGCCAAAAAGCAGACAGCTCATGACTTCTGATCAGGACACTAAAGTTGTGGCTGAACCGCAGGTGCAGCAAGTACAAGAAGTTAAGGACGGTTCTCATCTAGTAAGTATTATAATTGCATGTTCCCCTGGTGCAAGTGTTGTATGAAACATTGTGTTTTTACTGTGTCTTAATCAAAATTGTAGGTCAGAACATTTTAGAAGACAGTTGGCTGGCAGACAGCATTGCAACATTAAACAGCTAGAACAGAGCTGTTGGAGGTGGTAATTCTCCATTCTGAGTAGGAACCTCAACTTAACTTTGCTTCAGCCCTATGGGGGGATTTACATAAACTGCAAGCTATGGCAGTTTGCAGCCATTTAAGGTACAGGGCTTTTTAGGCTGTGTAGGAATTGTATCACCAATCTTGAATTAGGTTCTTCCTCACACATTACCATGTGAGGAAAATGCAGGGAATGCACTTTGTATGTATGTGTAATTGAAAAAAGCACAAACTCATACAAGCAGGAATTCGCAGTCTGTAACAGGAATTTTGCTCAGTCAGTCCTGCCAAGTGGCACGTGCTGCTGTTGCTGTGCTGCTGTGCAGGATCCAGTAAGTGGCTGTATGGGATGCTTTTGGCACATCATACAGTAGATTGTACTCTGTGTGTATATGTTGCAGTAAATGTTACATATGTCTTCAAGAAGATTGAATACTTAATTTATATTTGAATATATTAAAATTTTCATATTTGTTAACTGTTTATTGGGAGAAATGTTTCCTCTTGGGACATCTTGAAGGGTTTGGTTTCACTGTATGTTCTGCCAGGCACTTTGCTTGTGCTGTGCTAAGCAGCAGATGCTTCCTTCTTCCAACTTACCTTGCAGCAACCACTAAGGAGCATTTTGAAAAGCACTCTAAACTTGTGCTTTTCTTTTCTAAACAAGCTGGTGCACTTTTTGTTTGTTCCTCTCCCCGCTCCCCCCCCTTTTTTTTTTTCTGAGTTCTCTTCTCTGTTTTACATTTCTCAGATGTGAATTTTGACTTACTTGACAGTAGAGGAAAAAATTCAACCTGGTTTTCTGCCATACTTCTGAAAGTTGAGCTTTTGTGATATCCTGCTGCCTTTTTTTTTTTTCTCTCTGTACTCAGGGCATTAGTGCCAGTAAACCAGTGTAAACTTGATTAAGAGGGGCTTGCAGATTTCCTTCAAAACCTTGGAACTGGCTGTGCATTTCACCAGATGCATTAGCATTAAATGCAATTTGATGAGTCTTCACATGGATGCTAGTTCTTTTAATCTGACATACTAGAGTTTTTATTACAAAAGGAAAAAATCGAATCTAAATCTTAATTCCTGTTCTTCCCTACTTATTTGGAGAAAGAGAGAGTAACCATTTCTTTAAATTTCAGAAGACCTTACTGTTCTTTTCATGAGAAGACTGATGTCAGTTTAGATATTATGGAGTGTATACATAGTGCTATAATGGTACATTTCAAATAACTTACTCTTTTGTGATTGAAGCTTTTCTTTGGCTGAATGTTTTATCTGAAAAAGATGAGACCTGTAGCTTATTAAGTTCTAAGTTATACCAGTATCATACTCTTACATGCACAGCATCAGAAGGTCATTCTGTTGTAGGAGCATAATTACCAGTATATTCTGTTAAAAGTGGTGTTTTCAAAATGGTCCTTTCTGTAATGCCATGCTTACATGAGATGGTTTTTGCCAGTGCTTCAGGACTTCACTTGCAAGTTTTGGGAACAAGGTTATAGTTGGAGAAAAACTTCACAGAGTGCAGGAAAAAGTTAGCAAACTAAAATCATTAAGACACTTGCATCTTTCCATGAATGTGATAGGAAGGAGAAAAAGTTCTGGAATCCTGACCCTATTGCCTTTAGCAAGTACATACTTCCGGTGAAGTGAAAATCAGCTGATGTTTCTTGTGTCTTAATTATTTTGAGATCGGAGGGCTAGACTGCAAAAAGACACAGATGCATGTTTGTGCTGATCATTATTTCAGTGTGCGTTTGATATGAGGCCATACTGCCATGGCACCTAGTGAAGTTTCTAGGAGTCTTTTTTTAATAGACTAACAAGAAATGTGCTGATTTGCGTTCCCAGCTGTTTTGGCTGTGCTGTTCCACTGGGATCTCTTGATATACCTTGTCCAAATGCTTTTGTTCAGGAAGAACGTTACAGAATTTCTATGGGGGATTTTGATGCACTTCTGTAGATCCTGTAAAAGTAGTAGGCTAGTTCTTAATCTGAAGTGGTTATATAAAGTATTTTTTTGTTTTCTCTTTGAACAATAACTAGATTTTTCTAATGATGACTTTAGTCATTATGTTATTTGGCAAGAACAAAACTGAACACATTCTACTGTGAGTAATTTTGAATAGGTAATCAATAGTGACTGAATTAAAATGAAAGTTTCGTTGTCGTGATGGAACCCTTCAGAAATCACTTTCCAGGGTTGCTGCTTAAAGATACACAGGTCACTTGTTTACTAACATTTTTCAAAGTCTTAATCTCATAGAGAGGGAGACAATCTTCTGCCTTGAAGTAGCTATGAAATTACGCTATTTAATGCATAATGTAGATCAATCACTAGCCTAGAATGGTTCATTTCCAACACAATCATTCTTGGTTTGGCTGATTTTAGTAGTATTTAGCAGCAGAATTTCAGTAGTTTAGCACACAAGTCATTTGAAGGAAATTTGCATCTTGAGGATCTTCATGGATTTCTTGTCAGTAGTAGCTTAGACTTATACATTGGAGATACATAGCTTGGAGGATGCTAGCAGAATCTTAGCTTTGATGGTTTTCTTAGGTTTGGTAGTTAAATGTGTTATTTTTGCAACTTCTTTAACTTAGAGGTGGGCTTTGTCACTTGAGGTGACATCTGTCAGTGGACTGTTTGTATCCTGATTGACAATTACTCTTTCTGAGAAAGCCCTTGTTAGGCTGGACCCAGGAAAGTCAGTGTTTAAGAAACGTTTCACTCCATTTTAACTCACTTCTGTGTTTCCTTTTCAATAGTAACTCTTTGCTGCTAGAAATTAGAGGTTGCTGTGAGGGAAGAGGCCAAGACCCAAATCCCATGGTGGAGGTAGTTTGTATGTCCTGTCTCTGCCAGACAGAATTTAACTGGCCTTTAGTGCTAAAGGTATGCACAGTCTTTTTCCTTGCTTGTTGAGCCTAAACTCTTCCTCTGCTATGCTCACATTTGAATGTGTGGCCTCTCAGAGCACTTTACAACGACCAAAGAATTTTCTTTCCTTGATTAGCCAAATTGAAGACCTGATCTGGAAATTTGAAAATAACTTTAGAAGAGATTCCTGTCGTCAAGCAACGACAAGGTCTGCAAATGTGTGTTCCAGTGCAGGATGTTACAGTGGGGCCATTTAAACTTGCTGTCTGATTGCAATATGAGCAACACCCTTTCTTTCCCTAGCTGAATAATTAGCAGGTGCTGCTGTGGGTTTCTGTTAATGGGAATTCAAATCCGTGTGGTACACTGATTTTTGTCAATGCTTATTAGGTGCTGTAAATACAAGTTCAGTCATGCCATTGTTCAAACTAGAGGAAAAATAACTAGAAATTCATGGAAGATGGCACTTAATTGTACTTCCCAAGAATGTTTTCCTTAGGAAGTACTATAAAAGAATGTCTCAGGCTTATTGCTGCTAGGTTATGTTGTGCAAAAATCCTTTTGCAGTCCATTCAAGAATAAGCCTCAGAAGAAAAAGGAACTGAGGAAATTAGATTTACTAGTTTAATACAGGACCATGCGCTTAGTGAAAATTCAGTATACCATATAATCCTCAGATCGTTTGACAATACATCGTATTACAAGGAGTTACATGACATGCAGTATGTGTCAATTTAAAGTTAAGTAGCAGTTTGTATAATGAGTAGGTGGTATGTAATAATTCAAGAGATCACAACTAGCTTTAAACAAGCAATGGGAGCATTAGACCTTAAACTGGATGTATACAGTATCAGCATCATGAAGCATCAATACTGGTCAGTGTTTGCTCTTTCTGTCATGGTATTCTAAATTTAGGCCTTAAGAGAAGTGAATAGGCCATAAGAATAGTTTTGTACCTGTAGATGACCTCTAATGCTCATGTTTAATTGTTTCAATATGTAGAATGTGTACTTAAACTCTTAGCAGTCCATTAACCGTGATCTATTGGAGGGAAAGTTAAGCAATTTGACCAGCTGTTTCCAGAAGCCTGCAGTAGTGTCACTGCAACATCTGTTGTGATGCTGCTCTTCTCTGTTCTCTAACTGATGGTGGGCATGGCATCAGGTATGGCCTGGGAGTGCAGCATAATCACTGTTTCTTCAGGATTTGTTACAGTTGCATGACTTTATTGTAGAAAAAGAGTAAAGGAAGTTAGATGTCAGTAGGTTGTAAGGACTATTTTGACTTGTGTTATTTTAACTTTAAATCTAGATTATGTTTTAAAACTTAGGCCTATAAGGCTATATCTGGGATAAACCCTTATTTCTTGGCAAAGAATAGGTACATGGAGAAATAAAAGATGGGTAAGTTACACTCATGTTAATAAGCATGTTGACTTCTTGCCTTCTGCGTAGGTGTGTGCAGGACATAGGACTAAATACCTTTTTAAAAAAAAAGTAATTGTTCAGGTTATGAAGTGCTGCTTCAGAGCACTTTTGTTTCATGGAGACAGAAAACCTGTTTAGGCTTTGAGTAGATGAGAAATAGACCAGAGCTAAAATATGCATGAATAAAGGGAAAAAAAAAAATAACAAAACCTACTCCCCAGCCGAGCTGGGCTCTGAAGTAGCAGAGCATGAACTCTGTTAAGTGCTTTTCAAGTTGGTGGCAGTGTTTAGCTTAGCCAGAAGGTGCCTCGGGTGATGTAGCATAACAAGAGTGGCATTTTCTGCTTAAATGCATGTTGCCTTTTTTTTTTTAAAGTTGTGATCTCACAATAAATAGTATTGAGAAATTTGGCTTAATGAATGTGCACTGTAGCTGCTTAAAAATAGAAATTATCCCTGGAACCCTAAGATAAAAACAAAGGAACAAGTACAAAATGTGCCTTTGCACATGAGAATGGTATGGGAAAACTGGAATAAGTTTCTGCTTGCCTGAACTGGTTCACCCCTTTTCTTTCCATTAGTTGATAGGAGAAGTGGTTGTTAAGGCACTAGAAAAGAGGACTTTGCCCTGGTCTGTCTCTTAAAGACACTTAGCTCCTCTCTAGAAAGCACGAGTTAGTAATGGTTAAATCACAAAGGGAAAAATCTTGCTATTTGTTCACCTGATAAGGGAGTTTTCTGAATAGTTGTGAACTTTTTAAGTATTACTGTGGCTTTAAGCTGACATTAAAAACAGTTAAATTGTTTGCTCATGGCATTTCTTCAAAAAAACTATTATAAGTAACTCCCTCCCCCTTTCCCTGTTCTTGGTTCCAGGGAATGCTAAAGAGAGGAGTGACTTGGCGTAGTTTTCAGTCTGGATCCAAGCATGTTGAATAACTTTGTCCCACGGGACAATTAAAAAAAATGCAGCAGATGGCAGCAATGATGCATCAGACTTCCTACCCTTAGGAACAGAGTAGCTGCAGGCACTTGGAGTCTTCCTGGGTTGGATAAGGGGCAGGGGGAGGGTAGTTTTCCTCTGATCTTACTTTGCAGTTTCGAAGCAGACTTGCTGAAGAGCGAATGTACTTTTTAGCCAATTCAGCAATTTTTTATGGTCAGAGTTAGTGGAATGTTAGTTGCTGTAAGGTGCACAACCAATGGAGAAACAGCACTGAGTTCTATGTTTGTCTGAAAGAACATTTGAAATAGAGTTTAAGGGTCTGTCTTGTCTTACACTCTTACATATTCTCAATATCTTTTAAGTAACAGAGTAGAGTGGTGCTGTAGTTGTACACTCTAAGCTCTCTGAAGTATTGGGTCCAAATTTGAAATAATAGCAATGAATTTGAGAGAAGATCTGAGCAATGTGGGGTAATGGAAAGGCAAAGAAGAACAAGTCTGTTTAGAGCAGAAAAAGATTGTTGGGTTTTTTCAGCTTTTTATTGGGCTTTTATTTTTGAAGAAACAGAACCACTTTTTATTAGCAACTACAAGAACTTACAGTAATTGAAGTATTTCAATATGTAAATGCATGCGTATAAAAATGGTGCAGTTGTTATAAGGTCAGAAGGAGTCTGTATATGTACAACAATGAAAACTATACTGAGGACAGACTTAGGGAAGGAGTAGCATTCAGTCAAATTACTTTTTAAATATTTTGGAGTTTTTAGTAAACACAGGTTTTTTCTGAGGTTAAGTATGATTAGTCCTGTCACAGTACCATGAGGTGGGTAAATGATCTCGAGGCCCCCTTCAGTGCTGTAAGTCACTGAGGAATTATGTATTCTTTTTTTTCAGGCAGATAACAAATTAAAAAAAAGGCTTGGAACAGAATTAGCTTCTGATAACGTACAATGACTGCTCAATGGAATACATGAGGTCTTATCTATCTTTAGCCTGTTTTTCCTAAAGAAGTAATGGTGGTGTAGGTTCAGCTCTGGGGGAAGGGAGGAGAAGGAAAAAATGGTCCAAAATGTTTGATCTACGTGTCAGATTTAAACATGTAAAGCCAGAATGCATTTATCCTTGTATGGAAGGTGGGAGTTGTGTTAAGTATGAAGACAAGTAGTTTCTGGCACACATGGACATTTTGAAAGATGTCATTTAAATATTTTAATTATTTGGATGAACAAAACTTTTTAGGAAATTAAACAATAGAAGTTCATAAGACACGGTAATACTCGTAAATGGACTCTAATCTCATTAGAAGGAGTATTTGGCTTGAATATTGCAGTGCACATGATGAAATACTGAAACATTGCTCAGCAACTGGGATTTGGACTTTGAGTGGCAATGACATATGAACCCCCCCTGCATGGTTTTAAAGTGTGCTATTTTTGGCGGTTGGGTGTTGGCTTGTCTCCTCAGCAGCCATAGAAAGTTAGTGTAAAGAGGAAGGTGATTTGCAATGAGAAGACCCTCTGACACTACTTACTAAACATGGGCTGCTGCTTCAGTAAAGAATTGAGTAACAGCACGAGTGAGGAGAAAACCAGCTTGTTACAAAAATCCGTGGAAGAGGAAGCACCAAAGTCAAGGATAAGTAAAACTTTATCTTCAATTTTTGGAACTGAGGAAAGCCAGGATCTGCGTACAGTGGGAAGGACAGTTAATGGGGCAGCTGCAACAGTCGGCATTGAACGTGTTTGTAGCGATGATTACGCAGTGTCAGATTCTAAATCTGGCTTTTGGGCTAGAAAAGCAAAATATTCGTCGTATAACGGCATGGGGAATACTCCCCATGCGAGCCCTAGGAGGACGTATGGCAGACCTTTTAGCTTCTTTAATTCCTTTAGTCACCTCTTGAAAGTGTCTGGTACATATGGAAACCTGCAGAAAAGTGAAGAAAAGAAAGATAGGGTTATTAAAAAAAGAGCACCTAAAAAAACTAATAGCAATGGTCAGCACATGAACAATATAGAAAATAGTAATAGCAATATTAATAATGAAAATGTAGCTGCACAAGAGGCTTGCTTATTCGATCATATTTCTAATTCACATGTACCAGACATTGTAGACAAAGGCAAGAGTGAAATTTCCTTAAATAGAAATTCTCTGGAGGATTATGCAGTTATGTGTGACCATTCAAGGCAAAATGAAACAACAGTAAATGCTGAAGACAGCAAGAGTGACAGCTTACAGAAAGTTTTGAGTTCATATAGAGAGATGTCTCCAACATTTTCCTGTCTTGATGTAGACGACACTCAAAATGTGAAAGACAAGGAGTTTTACAGCATTTGTGTTGTAGATGCCGAAGATCTGAAAGGGGGTGAAGAGGTGCCAGCTACTGTGCATGAAGAGACTGCAGCAGACATAGATAACTCAGCTGTTACTGATGAAGGAATGTGCACCATGGCACGACCTCTAGCCAGTGGGAAGGAATTTCCAATGCAGCAATTGGCACAAGTGGAAGCTAAGTTTAATTCACAGAAAGAACTGTTTGAGTATGAAAAAGAGGATAGATCAAACATGGAGAAAAAGGATACAAAGCAATATTGTAGCCTAGACATCCGATGTTCTTTTGATAACTTACTGACTGACAGGTGTCAGGTGCATAGGTTAAATACTGACAGTACAGTAACAGATGCCTTAGGAGCGAAAGTGTTCGATGAAATCATCCCCGAGAATCAGCAAAAGGAGGTGTATACCATGGGTAATGCTGGCAGTTGGAATGAATCACTGCATACAGCTTGTGATTCTGTAAAGCCTGTGGATGCTGCTGGAGAGGACCAATACAGCCCTAACTCAGAAAAGATGAAAAACAGTGATCGTATTTCCAGTGTATTGTTAAACACTGGGGTATGTAATTCAGAAAAAAATGAGGGAAGTAATCATTCTGATGTTGTACCACTTGGTTTAAGTAGGCATCCCTCAAGTCTTGTAGGGCAAATAAATACTAAACAGGTGGTAGAGAACATGGTGGGGAACTTTAAATTATCATTAGAGTTACATGAAATGGACAATGTAGAAAACCTTGGTGAAGAAGTCTGCTTTCTAGAGCCAGAAAGTGAAGTAAACTCAAATGTGGAAAAGAAAACACTTGAAAGAACATATGGTGATAGCCAAACCTTTGCACCCGACTCCAATGAACATCACAGCAGTTTTGAAGTATCCTTGAAAGAGAGAGAGAAATGCACAGGTACAAGTTTGTGTAGCTGTGAAGCTTTGAACATGACTGAAATGCAGCTAAACTTGGAGGAAGGTTCTGATTTTCAAACTCACATTAAGGGTTGCACTGACATCAAGACATCATCTGAAGCTGAAAACCACAGTGGCGTGGAGGAAGATGTCTGTGTGAGTGTTGCTGAACTAAAAGGTGACTTGCTTGAGGAAGTTGGTAACTTGAGCAGAACTAGATCAGGGGTAAGTGATGGCACTGTGACATCTCATGAACTACATAATCCAAGCACAGATGAAATGTTCCTAAAGGAAAACAGCCTAGAGTGTCAGGTTTCACAAGAGTCACCAGGGAATAAAGGTAAAGTATGCAAATATTCAAATTCAGATAACAAAACCAGTGTCTCTTCTGTGTCTGTGGAATGTGATAATATGAATAAAATAGACTTTAACTGTAAGCAAGATGAACAACAGGATGTATGTTCCTTCCACACAGTGGAAAATCAATGGAGTGCAGAGGCTGAGTCAGCCAAAATAGCTGGACATGTAGTAGAATCTGTAAAACAGGCAGAATTTGCAGCTCAGCTAAATGAGTGCATTGATAACAAGGCAGAAAATGTAAAACAGAATCTGGATGCTAACATTGTTGATTATGATAAAGGCATCTTCAATTGCAATAAAGGCTTGGCTGACAGTCAGAATGCTCCCTCTGACTCCCCTATACCTGCAGCCACAGACAGTTGTATGTACAAGAGTGGAAAATTAAAAGATGACACTAAAAATCTGGAAGATGCCAGTAAACTCTTAAATAAAGACTGTAACTTTTTGCCTTTATTCTGTGAAAACGCGTGTTCTCATGAGCATGACAGACCAGCAGAAGAGCCTGAGTTGTGTCACTGCGCCAGTCCAGAGCCAGAGGTTGGGAACACTCAAGTTTCTGTTGGGCCTTTTACTGAAGAGAGATCAGAAACTCATGAAAAAAGTATTTGTGATGTAAATGAATGTACTCTTCAGGATAGTGAAGTAAACTACGGTGTCAGCATCTGCTCAAAGGAGAACCTCACTGGTTTTGGTTTATCAGCTGGGAATCTAGAACCTTTTACTAGGGGGAATTTGAAGCAGCTGGAAGCCAAGACTACTGAACTGAAAAACACCAGTTACATATTAAATACTCAGATGTATGACTTGACCACAAGCTGCGAACAGATGCAGCCAGATCACAAGATTTTCTCAAACAAAGAGCTTGGCATTTGTGTTGACCCAAAGCAGGTAGATAAATATGCTGCTACTCCTTCCTATGAAATAGCCAGTGCCTGTCCTGGTGCAGCAGGATTTCAGCAAGGCAGAGTGCAGTGCGTGTTAGATCTGATGGAAGATGGATCAAGTGACCAGAAGAACTCCTATGACCTGGACAGACAAAATTCCCACGTTGAAATGTGGTCACATTTCATCAGTCTTCAGACTGGCAATGCTGATTGGAGAAATCAGCAGCTTTCTGACACGGTTCCTTCTGGTAATGGTGAATATCTGGTGGGCTTTTTATGGAATAATGCAGCTTCCAATGATACCATGAAGAATGACAGACTATGTATAGTTAATGAAAACTTCCAGAATGAACCTGAAAATTTAACAAGTGCTTCATACGCAGTGGAAACATACCCGTATCAGCTGCTAGCACCAGAATATGGTGGTACTTGGGGATGGCACAATAAAGACGAACTTGTAAGTATTCTGCAGAAGTGATTTGCTCTTAAAGCTGAAGCTAGAAGTCTGGCTAAGCAGTCAAACTGTGGTTTCGTTAGTTAAATAGCTGTTATTTCGTCCAGAACCTGAGGACTCCCTTTCCTTTGCAAAACTGAATGCTGTACAGAATGCAGAAGTTAAAATTTTTGCTGAATGTTGATTTTTTTCATGTTTACTTTGTGTGAAAGTTTAATCGCTGGCAAAGTAACTTGATTGCAGATTTTCAGTTCCAGCTGAACTTAAGATAAACACTTCAGTGTGCAGAAAGGAAGCTTTCTACAAACTGTTCTTAGGGCTCTTTGACTTTGTATAGGAAGAAATGTTTGTGGATTTCCTGAAATTCTTGTTTGGTAGCAATTAGGAAATCTTTGGCTCACTTCTGGAGGTGAGTAGTGCTGTAGAAAGGAGTGGCTGCAGGAGAAATGAGAGGAAAGAACTAGGCTGGATCTTGGCTAGTTGGGCTAAGAAACGAGCAAAGCTGTCCGGATACAATCCTGAGGATTGTGGACCCTTGCTCTTGGAGAGAGGTTGGACTGGATGACCTCCAGTGGTCCCCTCCAGCCTTACCCCCCTATGCAGCTGTAGCAGCTGCTGCTCCTTTTCCTTCCCTTCTGAGCTTCCCTGATATTGTTCCCCTCACCGGCTGTGTTGGAGCAGCTGCTTTGACCTTGCCCAGCACTCGCAGTGTGGGCAGTGGATTGTACTCAAGGCTGTTTGCTGTCTCCTGGGGGAACTTCATATATTAAAAATGGAAACCGATGGATCTTGCTGTCATCTTTGAATCCTTACTATTCAAGTAGTTATATCAAACACTTCCACTTTTTGTAAGTCTTCTCTGTCATTCAAGAGATGTGTTTAAGTCAAATTTTTTTAGGTTTTTCTTTCTGGATATATTTCTTATGCACTGTGATTAATAAGTATTTGAGTGTGTGTGTTTGAGAAGATTTAAAGCTTCATGGGGTTTTGCAGTGCCTGTCTTTAAACACTGTAATGTTCCTAGCATCTGTAAATTCAGAAAGCAAATTTTTAAGAAGCTTTTTTGTGTCTTATCATGAGCAATATTCTTTCCCAGTGTAATTATATTAAAACACCTCAAATATGTTCTTGGTATGGAATAATTGAATGCATTTTGCTCAAATATTAGCAAAACAAGAGAGAACTATCTCATGTTGTTATACAAAAGGATTGTAGTAGATATTTGCACTGCAGAGAGCAATCTCTCTGAAGCACAGATGTAACCATTTATATGATGGTTGTGTATAACTATATGTAATAATTAAATGTGTCCATTTTCAATTGAGGTTAAAGGAGATTGGTTTGAGATGATTTACCTGGATCTGATTATTCATCCTTTTTGTCCTAATGTTCTGTTCCTCCTCTTAAAGTAATGACAGGCTGTCGTGCACATCTTATTGCTTTCAGTTCTCCATAATGTTTCATTAAAACTGTTACATGTGTATATAATTTCAGAAAAATCCCTGTACTTTTGTATTTTCTTGATTTTTTTTTTTTAGTATTGTTTTGCAGAAACAGATACAGTAGCAACATAATGAACATCAAGTAGACATGTATGTTAGAGCACTGCCTGAGGTCTAGGTCAAGTACAGGCTGAGTTAGTCTGTCAAAGGCAAAGAATGAAATGTTTGTTGTCATTTGCTCTGCTTGGACAGCCTTTTCTGGTGGTTCTTGATCAGGGCAATGAATACTCTGCAGCACAATTCAGTTGCGTTTGTACCTGAAAGGATTATGAGTCTTCAGTTAATAAATTCAGGTGTGAAAAAACAGAACAGTACAATCTTGAGTCTGATACTGTTATTTGAAACTGTATGTATCTATGCACCAGATATCTGCTGTGCATCCACACAAAATGCATAATCAATTTCTTTTTGCAGGAGTCAACCAAGGTTTCTGAGTTAAACCCCAATGCAAAGGTGTGGGGAAATCATATGTTACACTTGGAAGCAAGTGGTGCCACTGATGGTAGCGTGAGCAAAACGTGGGAAGAAATACCTGACCAGCCTCCAGATTCTTGTAAAGAAGGTATGAATAAGAGTTTCTAGCTGTTGCTCAAGCAGAAGGTAAAATTCAGTGCTGCACTGTCTCAATTTTAATTTTCTGTTAAAAATTTAAAGCAAGTATGGAGGCACCTTTATTTCAGGTGTAGTTGTAACGATGGTGCTACTGTGATTAGAAAGAACGCTTTTTGAGTGTGTTTGTGGTCTGTGCTGCAGGACTGGATGCCAACGGTGATGGCGACAAAAAGCATCAGAACGCGGTGCTGACAGAGCTGCCGGAGCCGTCCCCAGCTGTTCCAGGCTCAGAGCAGACAGATATGAACCCTTTGGCTCTCGATCATTCTGAGTATGAGTCTATGCATGAAACCACCCAGACAGGTAAGAAAAAGCTAAGATGTGCTTGTACTTAGTTTAAAAACAAACTAAGCACGTATTTTGAGTTGAGCAGTGAGGTCTAAAAACACCAAAGAAGCCCCCCAAACTATAGACTTTTGTTGTTCAATATATGCATTCTTTAAACAGACCCTAGGAAATCCTGTCTCTTTCACAATCAAACATGACATGTTTGGAGACCAGTCTCCTCCTGGTTTAAGTCTTACAAGGTGCTGCATAGAATCAAACAAATGCATGTTTCTAGCTGGGTCAGGTACTGAAGTGAGATTCACATGCAGTTCGTGTCTCAAGTAGTAATGTGAGAGTAGTAATGTGAGTAGTAATGTGTGGAAAGACCAGTTTTGTACTTGAAATGCTAAAATAAGCATCATTTTAATCTTAACTTCTTTGCATTCTTATTTAATGAACTTCCAGGATTTTTTTTCAGTGCTACTGTTAGTAGCTGTAGTCTATACCAGATGGTATGTTTTAAGAAGCTTCTGGAAACTAGCATAGAGATTCAGCCATGCTTATATTTCATTGAATGGGACAGAAGGTCTGCAAGATGCATGTAGGATTACTACTTGAACTGAGATGAGGGATGGGAAGGAGAAGAAAATGTGCTGGGTGTTTCTTGAGATTCATGAGAGGTCTGTTCCTTGTTCATTGTGCTTAACTGATTTTGTAACGTGTATTTAAAATTACCAGTATAGCATCCATAATAGCTGGAAATCAACACAACTGAAATCAGACATAGTTGAGGCATCATCTTTGCATATATTTAAAAACTGAAAGTTCTCTTTGACTCTTCTACTTAAGGGTACTATTGGGGAATATTAAATAATAACTAGCTGGCAAATAGAAAATTGTATTAATGACGCCTCACACTCTAGAAGGGAACAGTATTTTTCAGATTAATGTTGGAACTTGTCAGTATGTCCTTTATGTGCCCAAAATAGTTAACTTTTAGCAAGAGTCCGATATTGTTGTAAACAGCTGAACAGCAGGTTGGTTCTGTTCCACTTGATGAATAGTGACATGTGGTCCCAAGTCTGAAATCTGATCTTCCATTTTTTAATAACTATTTTTAAAAATGCATGTAATTTTCTCCTTACCAGGTTTTGGACAAGAAAGAAAGAGGAGACAGGGAAGGGAAATAGTGGTTAGAACGTGATACATGTATTTCTCATGTGTTTGTGTTCTCTTCATCAGAGTAGAACACGTGAAGGACAGCATAGTGGGAGAAAGTTAGAAGTTGCTTTAGGAAGAAGAAAGGCTAAGGAGAGCTGAATAAAAGGATGAAAATTACTGAAGGGAAGGGTATAGAGGGCAATAGTTGGTGTGAAGTATTTTTGAAAAAATAGTTTACATTTACGTACATACATATTTACATGAAGAATTTGCTACCAAATGTTTAATAAATCTCTAAAAGCCACACAAATCTTCTAATCCTTTAACACTTCTCCCACTGACACGATGAGTTTACCCTCTACTGACATTGATATATTGTGTCTAAACTAAAAGGAACATGAAGTTCATGCATTCCATGTGATAAATTTTAAAATTCCACATATAAGAAAGAAACTAATTTTGCCTTCTTAACCAAAAGATAGTAAATTTATTACATATCTTTTGTTAGTAGATTGGATATCTGCTGATATTCCATAACTACATTTTTGAAAACCTTCTCTGAATTAATTTGTTGGTAATTTAGAGTGAGGCCAGAAGTATGGAGTGCCTCCATTGCATTGTTCCCTTGCTGTATTAGTCAGCTGCATTAGTCAGGGTTTCATCAGCAAAAAATTGGTTAGTTTCCTCAGAATGGAAGACAGATCTACGAGCTAAATCGCTTCAGTATTTACTTTGAGATGTGCTTCTAGCTGTTCTTCTAAAAGTGCTTCTGATTTTTATGTATTTGGAGAACAGAGGTTAACAAGTAAATTCAGACATGGTTTCTCTTTTCTGTCTTAAAAAGTGTTGCCATGCAATTTCAGTGGTTGGTAACTAATACATAATGAACATGTATTGAATTTGGAAATTCATTACTAGTTGTGTAGTCAGTAATAGACATGATGGCTTGTTTAAAATAGATGTTGTGTAATATAGCAGAACTACATTTTAATCTGAATTATTTTAATTATTAGGTGGAAGCGAACAGTTGCAGCCAGAAGGTCAGGAAGATTTACGAGAATTACTGAAAAAGACACTGGAATTCTGTTTATCTAGGTATGTATTTACCTAAATGTACCAAACTGGAGGATGACTAACAAGATCCAGTACCTAACTTGGGATGTATGTTCATACATTTCTTAGTTGTTACTTAAAACTGAGTGGCAAGGATGAGAATTTGGGGGAAGCAACACACAAATTTCAGAGTATTGTGTTGATGTACCTCTTAAAGCTTATGCAAAACCTCTGTGCCTAGTGCATAAACTAGCAAATACATTGGTTTGAAGTGAGAGTAGTTAGAAGCAATTACAGATCAGGTGAATTTTTGTGATCTTTACTGGTCATAGTTAAAACTGAGTAACTTAAGCCATTTAGCAAGCTTTGTTTAAGCCAATGATTTTCATTAATTAGCAAAAACACTGAAGGAATCTGCCTTCTATTGTGTGATGAATTTTTATCTCAAGTTTATTGGACAAAGTTAATCTGTGACATTTCCCTGTTTTTTGTTTTTTTCTCCCAACAGAGAAAATCTTGCCAGTGACATGTACCTTATATCACAGATGGACAGTGATCAGTATGTGCCAATAATGACAGTAGCAAACCTTGATCATGTCAAGAAACTCAGTACTGATATGGATTTGATTGTTGAAGTGCTGAGATGTAAGTAAAAGTTCCTCAGTGCTAGAAAGCATTTTGGTTATTGGTGTAGAACTATTAATCTGAATTGTTCATCTCTTCCATTCTTAACGTATTGCAGTAAAATGCCATTATTTTTCTGTAAAGCATTAAGTAGCCCAAGCAGCTTAGACCATCACAGTTACAGGACTGTAGTTTTACCAAAGCTGCTTCGTGTTCCAGGTATTGAATAATGATCTGTGCAAATAAGAATTAATGAGTTTAAACTTTGGGATGTGGTAGGACAACTCATGTGGCTGAAGGATCACGATGGATGTCTCTAGACTGTTCTGTAAAGACAGGTGGGGAAAAAGGGGTGGAGGAGTCTCACTTTGTTAAGGAGAACCTTGAATGTATAGAAATCAACTGCATCAGTTGGGGAAGCTCTACAGAGTGCCTGTGGGTCAAGATCCAGGAGGGTTGTTTTCAAGGGGGATCTTACCGTAGGCATTTGCTACTGACCTAAACCAAGACACTAAGGCCACCAGAGCAATATTTGTGTTGCTTTAGCAAGCTTTGGGTCAGCCAAACCTGGTTCTTACGGTCAATTTCAATGGCTTAGATATTTGTTGGAAGAACAATACAGCAGCTCATGTCATCCATCAAGTTTCTGGAATGTGCGGAGGACTGTTTCTCCATACAAGTGTTAGATGTGCCGACCAGGAATGAGGCATTGCTGGACTCACTAGTCAGAAACTAAGAAAACTTGCTTTGTAATATCTCAGTTAGTGGAAGCCTTGGCTGCAGGAATCACAGAACTGTGGGGTTTGAAGTCGTGCTGAGCACACTAAACGTTTCTAAGGTTTTAGATTTTGCAAAAGCAACCTTCAGCTTGCTCAGAGCACAGTTGGGAGGGATTCTGTGTGAAGTTTCCATGGAGGATAAAGGAGCTAACTATACTAGTGCTGGGAGTTCTCTCCTGGAAACACAAAAACATTTCATCCCCTTTAAAGGTAAGGGAAGTAGGCGGATCAAGACACTCCCTTGGCTTAACTCTGTGCTTCTGAGTCTGCTCAAAACAAGAGAGACATACCAGAGATGGAAAAGTGGATGAATACCTGGTGAGAACTACAAGGACATTGCCAGGGCATGCAGAGATGCAGTTAGAAATGGAAAAGCTCAGATTGAATTTGGCCAGAACTACAAGTTTGTCAAAAACTAGAAAGGGTTCTTCAGGTATGTAGACGATGAACAGAAACAGAAGGAAAATATTTGCCCTCTGTTAAACAGCACGATGATACCAAACTGAGTGGGGAAGTGGATACTTCAGAAAGGAGATCCACCCTCCAGGAAGACCTGAATAAGCTTGAGGAGTGGACTAACAAGAACCCTAGGAAGCTCAATAGAACAAGTATAAGGTATTGCATCCTGGAAAACATAATTCAGGAGTATAGCACAAGCTGGGATCTACCTGGCTAGGGAGAAGCTCTGTGGAAAGAGACCTGGATCAGACAACAGCATGCTGGGCTGCATCAATAAGAGCAGCAGAGGTAAAGGAGTCATTATTCCACTCAGAGCTTGTTGGGTCACACCTGGAATACTGTGTTCAGTTTTGGTCCTGACTCCACAAAAAAGTTGTGGAGGAGAAGATTGCATCCAGAGAAGGGCCGCAGAGATGATCAGAGGACTGGGAAGCCTGCTGCATGAGGAAAGGCCAAGAGAACTGGGTTTGTTCAGCCTTGATAAAAAAAGACTCAGGGCAGACCTTATTACTATCTTGCAAAGATGATGGAGACTCCCTTTATAAAAAAGTCACATGGTAGAGATGAGGGTGATGGGTACAAGTTACTCCTGGGGAGATTCCAGTTGGACAGGAGGAAAATTTTCCACAAAGAGCATAATCAGTCACTGGAATAATCTCCCCAGGGAAGTGGTGGATTCCCCAACACTGAATTCTTTAAAGATTCAGCTGAACAGGGTGCTGGGCCATCCTGTCTAAACTGTGCTTTTACCAAGAAAGGTTGCACCAAATGATCTTTGAGATCCAACCTGATATTCTATGTTTCTTTGATTAAATTCTCAGAAGAGGCTACTGGACATTACCACTAAGATAAGAAAAAACCCCAAAGAACCATGACTCAGTGTGTGCTTTAGAAGAAAACGAATGAATTGGGATTTTCTAGGCTGGAAAAGTGTGGACATAAGGAAACATGTCTACTTGGTTTCATATGTTTGAAAGTGTCATCAGTCATTGTCTGCTTGTTTCTTAATATTCAAAAATATTTGAGGCTCTGCATTGTAAAACTGTGTTCACAGCATATTTTGGAGTGCAAAGCTACTACGTTTGCTGACAGCTAAAATCTGTTCTTGTCTTCTCTCTCGTAGCGTTGCCTTTAGTTCAAGTGGATGAGAAGGGGGAAAAAGTTCGGCCAAATCAGAATCGCTGTATTGTGATTTTACGTGAAGTACCTGAATCTACTCCCATTGAAGTAAGTGTTCACTTGTTCAATAAAAAACATCCTTCCCTTACAACTTGGAACTTTGATTTCTTCTAGCTTTCAATAAGCACATCACATTTCTTACTACACTGTTAGTTTCTAGCAACACTTCTTAAACTTAGTTTATTGTGTTTGTTTGGATAATAAATATTTTTGATAGAAGCATGTTGATCACAGGAAGACTATGATAGAACCTGTAGCTCTGTGGAGAGCTGAGAAACTGATAGTGCTGTCTTTGGTAAAGATACCATCATTTTCTGGACTTTGTCTTATCTATATGCACATGGTGCTGAGATCCTTGGATAAACAGACAGAGATGAAAGATGGTAAGTCTTAGACCAGAAAATGCCACTATTGCGCCTTGAAGCTTGTTCAAGTAAAGTAGTTAAAGCTTTGCAAACGTTTCCAAAATGCTGAGGTGAGAGGTGTCAGTAAGTCACTAAGGATCTCCACTGGCCACTCATTCCACAATGAGAACTGGAGAACTTCATTGCTTGAAAGATACTCACTGCCACTCTGATGAAGCAGAGATTCTAACTAATGGAAGTATTAGAAAAAATTATGGGGTCATAATTAAACCATCTTGAATTTTCAAAAAGGAGGAGAAGGCACAGATTCTTAATGATGGATATATATTTTAGTTTTTCTTGTATTTAGTTTTACACGGAAGACTAAAAGATTCTGGAAGAGTTGTTCCTCTTAACCTTCATACAAAAATTAGAAGTACTGCAGTTTAAAAACTGATAACAAAAACTAAGTGACCTTAATAAATGGGAACATGAAACAAAATGCTAAAAGGAATTGGAGGGAAGAAACTGGATATATGCTATGTACATAGCTGAAAAATAGTAGCTACTTCTAGTTTTCCAACTTTCAAAGACTGCCTAGCTTTTAGTATTGTAGATTTTTTTTTTTGCTGTCATCAGTTCACTGGCTTGTCTGTATTAGCACTGGATGGTCACTCTTAAATGTTTGACAACAACATTCTGAGGAGTCTATTTTCAAAAGAGTTGGCTTCCAGTGAAATGTTTTATACATTGTATTTAAATTTGTCAGACTGGAAAAACCTAGACTTAACTAACCAGATTTAACAGCCTATGTTTTCTGGCACAGCAGAGTGAGGCTTTATTTAAACAGCTAAATTCCAAAATGCTGTAAGGCCTCCCAGCTTGTGTTGCCTTTTGATGCTGCTCACTTCAAATCTGTGACAAAACCAAAAAGCATGCAAATAAATTAAAAAAAATATAAAGTCCAGGGTGTGTATTTTCTGTAGAAACTAGCTGGTTATTTTTGAGGTAACATAAGCCCTATTTCAAATACATGAATCTGTAGACATTTGAGTTAAAGCTTATCTGCAGGTTTCTGCTGAAAGGGCAGGATTTTCCTGTCCCATGCCATATGCACAGGTTTTCATGTGGCTCCATGGTTTTGGGGACAGGCGAGAAATAGACATCTTTCTGCACTTGGTGCCGAGTTTGAATGTCTCTCTGTGGCCTAAATAGCTCCCAGCTAAACTTCTCTTGCAGTATGGCCTTAGACACTGCTAGTTTGAATTCCTTCCAGTGGGGAGATGGGAGAGAGCTGATGCTACTGCAGGTGTTCTGAACTACTCCATTCTGTTTTGTAAGCCCAGCAGTGCTTTCTGTCTTTCTTTCTGGGAGTGTCAGAGTTTTGCACTTTAAATTGATGTTTTCTTCTCTCCATCCTTCCCCTTCTCCCCCACCCTTTACCTCCTTATCAAACCACATTCCCCAGGAGGTTGAAGCACTTTTCAAAGGAGACAATTTGCCTAAGTTCATCAACTGTGAGTTTGCCTATAATGACAATTGGTTCATCACATTTGAATCGGAAGCTGATGCACAGCAGGTAACACTATTTTTTGAAGCATATTAGAATGTAACAGTAAATAAGGATGATATGAGGGTGAATTGACAGATAGTAAACTGTATTACAAATGTGTAACAACTTAAAAAGAAAAATACCCCGAACAGTAAAAACAGTAATGCTTCCCTTTAGGTAGTATCCAGTTTTCAGTAACTATTAAACATAACACTTAACAGTTTTTTTTATCTTGTTTGCATATCCTGGCTTCCTGGCTAAAGCTATGATTTTTTTGTACTGAGAATGTTGATATTTTGGGTGACACATTGAAATGCTTCAATCAGAACCGTTAGAATCTTGTTTTAATGCTACTGAAGCACTTAATGATAAGTTTAATGTTGCTAAATGCAGATGATGTATGAGAGTTTGCTATATTGTAACATTAGCAGACGCTCCAAGAATTATTGTTAGGCTCAGCTTGTCAAAACTCTAAGTTTCCTTTACATAAATTGTATTTGACAAATATAATAATTTCTTTTTTTTAAAGGCTTACAGATACCTTAGAGAAGAAGTGAAGACTTTCCAAGGAAAACCAATTAAGGTAAACGGAGCTTTATGATGTTAGGGGTGGGGCACATGTGTATGTTCTGGGTTTTGTGGTGCTCACTATGTTTTCTAATCTAAATTTAAGTGGTCCAATCTCAGCAGCCATTTGACCTGGAGGTGGGTTTAGAAATGTAGCGCATACCAGTTCATTTCTCCTTTTCCTCATTTCTGGCAGTGGCATATCCAGCCCAGCATCAGGCAGGAGAGAAGCATTCAGCTGTTCCTGCTGTCCTTGAAGGAGAAAGTAGCAACTGATAAGTGTTCAGTAGAAGTTTGAGAGCTGCTAGTTTGAACCATCCTAACTTAATTTGAAAGGCTGCTGTAGTAAATAATCTCATCTCCTTTGCAGGCAAGGATAAAAGCAAAGGCAATAGCTATAAACACATTTTTGCCAAAGAATGGATACAGACCTCTGGATATGAACCTCTACACACAGCAGCGCTACACAACATCCTTTTACATACCTCCAGTATACAGTCCCCAGCAGCACTTCCCACTGTACAGCTTAATTGGCCCACAGACCTGGTCAGCCACACACAGCTACCTTGACCCTTCGTTGGTAAGTCTCTGGATTCTGAAACAGTTGTGTTTTTTTCAAAGCTGGTATTATTTTTTATTGAAGTGTAGGAAACGTATCCTGAAGAGGGGAGTTTAGGATTCTGGTTCTTCTTGAAAAACAGTCCTTTGAAATCCTTCCCATGGTGTACAAGATGGATTATTTGAAAATTGTATCTAGTCTCAGACTGAAGTGTGATTCTCTTCTCAAACCTTTTATGTTTTGAGGCAGGTCTTTAGTAAAAATTTGTCAAGATACCAGGTTATCTTGATCTTCTAGCAGGAAATTAGGTTCTAGGCTAACATGCTGAATTGCCCTATTTGGCATGTTCTTAAAGCAGAATATTTTCTGTGCAATAGTAACATCTCTTTTGCCAATGAAAAGTTAAATTGCTTTTGCTAATTACAAAAATAACTTTTCAATTACTTTTCTAATTATTTTCTTAAAGAGGCTGTCGGTAAGCCTTGAAGCTAGGGTGGTAGCAATGAGACATCCATTGTATCGTGCAATGCTGCTTCCATCTCCATTGTGACAGTCTCATCAGAATTGCCTTGGCCCCTTTTAGTTGGCTTTGTTACCTTACAAATACACGGGCAGTCTCCTGTAATGACTGGGAGGCTCAGGTTTCCTATCTGGAGCCTCTTTCTCACCTCTGGAGATGCCTCTTTATTTGTGGCTCAAAGAAATGAGGGGAGCAGTGCTCAAAATTAGAAGTTCTTTAGAGGTTTTTTTTTTGGCAGAGGATTAAAGTGTCCTTGAGCAAACTTGAGCAAACATCCTCTGTACTGAACCACAAGCTAATTAAAAGGTTGGTGTGCTAAACACTTCACACACAGGAAAGGGAACCAGAGCCCTTGCAGGGGCAGGCTTTCTGGTGGAGATGAAGAATGCAGAGGAGACAAGGTAACACAGTGAGCAGTAGTATTCCAGGAGAAAGCTGCCTTGTTAAGCAGCAATGAATGTGAATCTTCCTGTAGATAAACTAAGACTGACCATTGCACAGTCTTGCTCTGGGATACTGAAGTAGCTGGATGGGAATGGTATAGAAGACATAGATTAATAAGCCACAGGTTCAGGCACAGCAGACTGTGTATCTGCCTTACGTTATCCTGTAACTTTATGTTTTCAAGAAAGTTACTAGTCGTGTCCTTTGGGGAAGACATTATGAGTTGGCGAACATTAAAGATCTTGTACTTTTCTTAGTCAAAACAGGAAATCAACTGTCTGAGCTTTGCCTTTCACTGTTTTGCAGTGTATTGTCATTGGTTAGCTGCATTTTATGTACATGACTGTAACATGATGTTTCTTGATTCTTTTGTAGGAAGAGCTATATTTGAATAGAAATCACTTGAGGAGAACAGGGGCCATGAGGAACCATGACACAGCAATAATTTTCATGAGACAGGGTTGCAGTTTGCATGTAGAGACTTGTGTGAAAATACAGCGAAGTTTCTCTATTCTGCTTCAACACAAACACTGCTTTCTCTCATCTCTGATTTGAGACTGAATACCCCAGTAGTGTGGGCATACCATTTTTTAGTTTTGAAACTTGAATATAGCAACACATGTCCTCAGGATTCTAAAACTACCTCATTCTTCATCATGTACTTAATAGTATTTGAGAAAAGATCTAGTTTGCCCTGCTTGGGGAAAAAGAAAGAAATGGAAAACAAAGTATGTTTGAGCCAGATGACTTCTGTGGAGATACTTTTGGTATTATTGGAAAATGGAAAAAAAAAAAAATTTTTTTCCTCCAAAAAGATCACACATCATTATAAAGAAAGAAGGGTTGAATACTGCTAGGGTCCCTAATATGTTCAGTGTCTTCTCATTTTTCAGGTTCACTGGTTGCTTGCTAACTTTGATGGAATTTTGCAGCATTCAAGTTGTAACTCTTAAACCAGAGAGCACTTCGAAACATTATTTTGATGAAACTTTGTTCTTCAAGGAGCTTTATTATAGGCCTTTTTTAATGGCCTTTTTGTGGAGTCTGAGGTAGCATTTGCTGTCATGCATGCTAGGTTAGGCTAGCAGTAGTTTGACATGACAGCTTTGGTGCTAAATATTTTTTTCTGTTGGTTAGTGATTTAACTTGTGCAAGAAACCTTTTTCAAGTTTAAATGTACCTTTATAGCCAATGGTCTTAATCCCAGCTGTTTCTCATCATTTAAGAGAGTGTAGAAGGAGTCTTACTGTTCTGCATTGTAGTTATTTTCAGGGGGAGAAGACAAGGAAGCATTTGCTGGTGCTAACAGTAACATTTCTTAAATGAAACTCACACATTTAAATTGAAAAGACAGAAGTGTGCTAGTGAGGTAGGAGAAATGACTTTGAACATGCTTCAGGTTTTGAGGTATCTTGTTACCACAAGACATTGATATGCACCCACCCCAGAAAATCTTCTGCTAATGTTGTTTCTTCAGACAAGAAGACACTGTTTCACATGTAGAGTAAGGTGGTAAGATCTGAAAAGCATCACAGTTCCACTTAACATCCATTTACTCTGTAGGCTTTATTTAGATGTCACATGGAAGTAGAATGAGGAACTAAAAAGAAGTTGTTGAGGTTTTTTTAGGGAGGAATTCTTATATAAATTATAAGAGAAACAATTAACAGGCCATGTAGAGTAGAGGCTCTGACAAAGAAGTATCTCTGTACTCCAAAGTCATGCATAGTATGGTGTGAAATAGGAGGAGAGCTGTTTAACTTACAGCCAAGAATTTTGGCTTGATGTTTTTCAATCCTCTTAAACTGTCGTACGTTGAATATGTGTAGTGACTGACTTCTCAGAAATACAGAAGCTTGGGTTTTTGTCAGAAATTTTGTAAGTTAGCTACAAGGCACTAGACAGATGCTCTGTTTCTGCTTGACCCGATCTTTTAAGTACTGTCCTGCACAGAATGACATAAAATACAGGGTTAGGAAAAGTAATACTCAGTTTGTTTATAATGATGAGCATGCAATACATTTTTTTAGGTAACACCATTTCCAAATACTGGATTTATCAATGGGTTCACATCTCCAACCTTCAAGCCTGCTGCTTCTCCACTGACAACACTCAGACAATATCCTCCCAGGAACAGGCAAGTTCACCTATCTTTTAACAAAGCTGTTGTATTATCTGGCACATGGGATTGTCATCTGCTTATTTTAGTAACACCACCTAATTTGAGAATACTTGTGAAACTGAACCTGGTGCCAAAGGTGAGGCCAAAGGGCAGATGGTGTTCCTATTGTTAATGGATGTAGTGTTTCAAAATGTAAATGGACAATCTGAAAGCTGAGAACTTGTCTGTTTTGTGATTTAGGGTATTCAGCTGAAATATTCTGAGAGATGACATGTCATGAGCAGGATTATTCATATAGTAAAGGTCTAGTTCAAAACAGACAGGGAAAAGGTTAATTTTAATAATTCACAAGACCTGTTATAATGAATGTTGATCATTCTTATAAATGAAATAAGTGATAAAGGACTGAAGATCTTGCTTCTTCTGAATTCTGTGAATAGGCTTAGGCCTCAGAAGGTCTCTGATAGTGCGTATGTTGAAATGACTTTTGAATTTATAGGAATCCTAGCAAGTCACATATACGACATACAATACCCAGTGCAGAAAGGGGACCTGGGCTACTAGACAGTCCTACAATATTCAACTTTTCTGCTGATCGTTTAATCAATGGCGTCAGGAGTCCACAGACGCGGCAGCCGGGACAAAGCAGGACACGGATGCAGAGTGCTACCACCAGTTACACCAAGAGGGAAGTGGGAACTGGACGGATGGAACAGACCAGTGTTGACTCGTCCCCTGGATTAGGGAGAGGAAGGTGAGTGTGCTCCGTAGTTGTCCTCTGAACAGCCAAGTACTGCTGCTTCTGAACTACTCCTTTTAGTAGAGGTGTGGTATCGTTACTGTTTTCAGTACTGCTTTAAACTGAGACTCTCTCCTCAAACCTAAAATCTTGCAAAGTAGTTCACAGAAAGTGTTAAATACAGAACAAAGGCAAAGTGGACTTGCATACTTTCCTACCGGATGAAAATCATTATTGGCAACAGACGAACAGTTTAGATCTGTAAGATCCGTAAGATCTGATCGTCTATCCTTTCTTCATCTGGTGCAAGAAAGTTTCTGTATATTATTTGTTTGACTCTAATGAAGAAGTTCTATGCATTTCATTGTTCAGCATTGTAGATTGTGCACCTGAACTTGTATTAGCAGTGCTCATTCTCAAGTTGAAAGATTAGAATTTTGACCAAATTGGGCATACACAGCAACAAAGATGATGGATTGGTATGGAGGGAGAAAAAACGGCTGCAGGCAGCTAAGGAAACTATTGTTATGTAGTTTTAAAAGCAGCCAAACAAAAAACCACAACCAACTACCTGAGGAGCTGAAAACTGGAATTTTTATAAATACAGTTTTAATAAGTACTTTATAAAAGTATTCTGCAGCTTTGATAATGGCTGTATTTATGTCTCCAAGTAAATCACATTTTGAGTGACTTACTCAATTGGAACATAACTCAAGTGTTTTGCAGATGATCCTATTTTAGACTTGTATCATTGCAAAATTAAATGGGGATTTTGTGCAAGGATTGTAATACTTTTCTAAATCTAATTTATCAAATTGTGTTACAACTAATGGATGAAAGTATGATTAAGAACTCAGGAAACAAAATGGCTCGAACTATAGACTACAAAAATGTACAGGAATAGTCAGTACTTAGAATTACGTTTTAATGTTTCACTATTGAATACATTTAGAGTATTATAAGTCAAACAAAAAACTTTAAAAATATATTGAACCTGAATTAGAATGCACTGCAAATTTTACACTGCTGCTTGGAGGGGCTTTACCTGAAGCAGGGCTGGAGACAAAGTGCTGAAAATGTTTTGAAGGAGCTTTACCTGGATTGAAAATAGTTAGCTATATTTGAGAAGTTACATTGGTATACAAAAAATCCTAAACCCCTTATGTGGATGCTTTAATGCTTTGTCTAATCCTTATATGAAATCTCTACTAAGGTACTTTTAACCAGGAATTACTTGTAACCAGTGTATTCTTACGCTGATTTGCATAAGATCTATACCTTTATTTTAATGAGGGCCTGCTAGGAATTTTTCCCTAAAACGTTTCTTAATAACCTGTGTAGAATGAAGATGGATGAAATAGCAATTGGAATTAATTTCTTCTGTTTTCATTAACTGCTGTCCATCCATTTATAGGCAAGGTTCTGAAATCTGCTTTCTTTCCCATAGGAAAAACTCATATGGCTACCGAAAGAAAAGGGAGGACAAGTTTACAGTGAGTGTTCATGATCTTACTTGTCTCTAATTAAAGTAGGGTAACAAGGCAATAGTATGGATATCAATGGGGAGTAGCAGGTGACATAAGTTACTGCACGAGCAGTTTTACATCAAAGTTGATTAAAGACATTAG
The DNA here is from genome assembly GCA_013397725.1 of Rhagologus leucostigma. Lineage (NCBI taxonomy): Eukaryota > Metazoa > Chordata > Aves > Passeriformes > Rhagologus > Rhagologus leucostigma. The sequence goes on from VZTD01005245.1 coordinate 92,317, forward strand.
TCACATGAGTTTACTGCATTTGGGTATCAGAGAAGATTATCCATTAACGCAGAAGTCAGGGAAAAGTTAAAATTACTCTTACAGTAGCAGAAAATTCCCATCTCAGTTTTTGTCAGCTTGCCAATGTTCACGTTCAGGAATAGCTAAACAGCTAAACTAAAGTTCAAAACACTTGATACTTCATTATCAGTCATGGTGACATTGAAGAACATTTTACAGATCCTGTGTCATAATGTATAGCAAAAATATTAGTTATGAAGTGGTCATTTTCTTAAGTGGTTAAGAAGTTCATTTTCTTAAATGCCTCTCTAAGTGCCCCTTGGTAAGGGTATGCTAACACTATTAAAATACAGTGGTTTTGGTAAAACTGGAATTCAAGGTTAATACCAAAGTATTGATACTTGAAAAGGCTGCACTAGGTGTAGAAGAGAAAAAACATGTTTTTGTAGGATTTAAGGTTTGATGTGATAAAACCAGTCATTTTTTTACAATTTGTTTTTGCCACAGGTGGCATGTTTGTGAAATTGAACCATGTTATTTCCTTATTTGTGTTACAGTTGTAAAGTAACACTGCTGCATGAGCCATAACACTTTCCTAAAGGTCTGGAGTCATTGCATTTGTGTGTTTGTGGCTCCTGCTGTTGAGTGGCCTTAGCGAACTTAGATAAAGGAGCAGGAAAGTTTAGCAAGTAATTCCTTCCTTTTAGTTCTCATCAAACTTCCCAGAGGCGGTGAGACCAGATTACATGTAGGATTCCCAGTACTTCTTCCTTTTGCCCTTTCAAAGCAGCTTGAATTTTTAGAGTAAAGTTTTCCTATTAACTTTCTTCTGTATTTAAAAGAACAAGGAGGTGGTACAGGTTAGGCATGTGAGTGACTGGAGTGAAAGGATTACCTTGGACGCTCTTACTCAGCAGAGCAGCACTTCTGATGGAGCTGACTGCAAAGGTTATTTGAACTTTGAATGTAAAAACCGGTAGATGTGATTTCTTTGGAGACCCATGTTTCCCTTTTGTCAGCACCAGTCTGTAATTGCAGCCTGTACAACCAGGTTCCTTCCAGTCTCTTCTGGGCCAAGCATCTTTAGTCTGTAGTGTCCAGTGCTGCACCTTGAGCAGAGGTGAGAGCTGCTGCACACCCGTGACTGCATGCACTGCAAGGAAGTGTACTTGGAAGCAAAAGATTAAAATTTTACCCCTTTGGACTGTGGAAATAATTGAATCCAGTATCCTGTTTCTTGTGTAATGCTGTAGGAATTAGATAGTGTACACAGGACATCACTAAAACCAGTTGTATTGGAATGGAGTAATGACTTCTTTAGAAGATTTTTCTTTTTAAAGGAAAAATTACAGAGTGTATGCATGTTTGCATGAAAAAGAGCATGGAACTTTTTGATTGAATTGTTTCTGAGGCTATATACAAAAGCCAGTTACTCAACTTACAAGAAGTTAACTTGACAAATTTTATGCAGTTAGCTTAAAATTCATTGAAGTCCTCTCTCATCCTGCTCATTTAAGATGTTAATACTACTCTTAATATGTTGAGGGTTTTGGGACGTAAACATAACATGTAACTTAAAATGTTTGTAACATGAAAGCATTTGCTGTTGCAGAAGTTCAGTCCCCTTTAAGAAGAGCAAGTGCTGTGATTTGAAGAATGACTTTTAAAAATTCAAGTTGTTCCTCTTGCAATTTGAGCTGCATAAGTGTAGTCACTCTCCCTGACCTTTGACAGGTCATCTGACTTGGGTTTTGGAGATTTGCAGTCTCCATTGCTGTAGCACTCTTCCTGGGGGTAATGCTGGGTCAGTAGCAGTCTTGGGAGTTGCAGTTGTTCTTGCCTCTGTATTTATTTGTTCTTTCCCTACTTCCCTCTTGACACACAATTCTTTTGACATTACATGTAGTTTGTGAAAAGACCTCAGAGGTAGTCTTGTATCTGTTGTTCTTTTTGTTCAGAAGCATTGTTCTTACATTCACACCATCTTGACTATATCCTCGTATCTTCCTTTTCAAAATGGGAACCGTTTCAAAGATTGCTTTGCTTTTGGTATTTTGCAGCAGAGATCAACTTAGCACAGGCCTCAGCACAGTCAAGAAACAGTTACTTCTTTGTTTACATGATGTAGATGAAGTTAATTGGTAACTTCAGTTACAGCATATTACAAAAGGAGTTTTATTTTTCCTGTGTCAATACAATATTGCTTTACAAATCCTTACCAGCAGTCCTCACAAGTGATGTCTAATTGTGGTACTTTTAACTCCTGAACTGCTGTCTCTAGTGCAGAATAGTTTTATTTAGCACACTGATGTTGATTTTTTTGCTTGAGACATTGTTTTTCTTCTTAGATTTAGTTAAAAAGTCTCTGTTTCAAAAGTAGTTTTGACACTTACTTTTGCGTTTTTACACCGTGACAATATCGATTAATACTAGTTAAATACAGTTGTTGTTGTCTGTACTACATACAAGGCATGCTGTCTTGCCATTTCTTCATATATCTGAAAATAAGATTCATGTTGACTCCTGTCTTTTTATTTAGGATATTACTAACTGTACATAAATGGGCATTATATATTCCCTATATCATGATACCTAAACCAGACTGTTTTCCTTTCTGTGTCAGTGTGTCTGTCCTCAAGGAAGAGTCAATGAGAAAACTTCTTACTATGCCAGTATCACTAAAGCTGATGTGTATGCCATGACATTTAAATAATAATTAAATATTTTAAGGGCAACATTGAAAAATGAAAGCATGTATTCCTCAGTACTGTGTGGTTTTTTTGGGAGATGGGATGGGGAATCCTTCTCTAGAGCTTTGCTGATATAAATCAAGTGCAAAATACAGTTTAGAGTTGCATATCTTTTCTATCATCTAGTGCAGTAACCCCAACATGTTATTTCTATTCCAGAGAGGCCAAACACAGTCTCCACCACCCCCAAAACCTCCATCTCCCAGCTTTGAATTGGGTTTATCTAGCTTTCCTCCATTACCTGGAGCTGCTGGCAATTTAAAGACCGAAGACCTATTTGAAAACAGACTGTCCAGTGTGGTAATAGGAACGTCAAAAGAAAGAGTGAGTAGTGGACGTTCATTTTTGTTGGGTAAACAAAGACTTGCATGCCTCTTGTTTTCAGATTTGGTGGCTTATCCATGGAAGTAACTTGTGGGTTTACATGGGTCGTAAGAAATGTTGTTAAAAAACAGCTGTCACAAGATGGACTGCTGCCTTCTTCACTTATCTCTCAGAATTTGTTGGGCATTCTCTTTGAAATGGTGTGGAATATGGGCACCAGTATAATAAGTAAATGTTAATAGCAGAGATGAGAAAATATGCTCTTGGCTGTTCACAACTGCCTCAGGCTTTTTGATAGACTCAGGTGAAAAGTATGTGATGCATTTTCCCTCCTGTTTGAAAGTAAGACTTCTGAGTTGTGTATAAAACACTTTAAAGTGACAGAGACAAACTTCGAAGCACCAAAATAAAGAAGCTGCCTACATAATTTCAGTAGGCATCACAGCCGGAACAAGAACTGCGGCCAAAACCAGCTGGATCCCAGCGTTGTCTTGTCATATTGCTCAGAAAGATGAAAATACACCAGAATAACTTGGCAACCACTGCTGTATAGATGTAGTAGAGATGCAGTTGAAAGTTAATGTTCAGTAGCTTTTCATAGATTTCATTCTTAGAACTGTCTCTGCCATGCCATCTGTGAGTGACAGTATGTTCTCCTCCAGCAAGACTCACATAACCCTCTGCACTGTGGAACCCTCTGGGCTATGAAAGTCTGTATTGGCTTTTTTTGATAACTCTAATTTAACTTGTGTTTTTCTAGCTGTACCACAACTGAAGACGTTAAGCCCTGGATTAGCAGTGCAAAGCAACGTGGTGAACCACCACAGTCTCTCGTGTCTTCTTCTGCAATAGGCCGGGTGTAGAGTGTTTTCTTTGGTGCCCACACGTGAGGGGTGGGAAGAGGGTATTTGCTGGTAAAGAAAGGGGGAGGCAGCAGGGCAGCCTGTACCCAAGGCAGTGACTGTACAGACAAGCCATCTACTCTGTCTCCTGCCAGTGGTAGGAGGGGCAAATATGTTCCAGGATTGCATTTAGAGGGAATGTGCAGTTTAGAGCCATGGTAAGAGCAGTGTTTAACTTACTGTGTGCCAGTACTACAGATTGTAGGCTGTTCTTGGCCAAGTTGTATTAATTTTGAAGTATTGTACCTCTATTAGTTATGGAGTGTTTTTTGACTATTGTGTTTCAGGTTTTAAATATAATTCCAGCACTTGCTATTAATGCTGCAGCTGAAAACCACTTGTTCCCCAATTACAGATCTAGCACTTGCTTTGCACTGTACTTATTGTAAAGAACTTGGACTTCTCTACTGTAGAGGTGGTCTTCGTATCAGTCAGGCACTGAGGCTTTAAGATACTGCAGTGCACCGTCACGTTAAAAAGCATCCTTCAATTTACCAGTTTCATTTTCCAGCGTACAGGAGTTACTCTGTACCACTGTGTGGAAGAAAGGGATTATGCTACCTTTCCTTGTTGGCATTTAAATAAAGAGTAAGGTAACAGCAGCTGGCTCCAAAGAGCGGTTGTGTTCTGCTACGAAGGTGTTTGAGCTAGCATCAGAGTCTTGCCACTGTATACAGGCTGCTTTTCACCTTGATCTCAATGTTTTTTCATGTCACCTGATGTGGTGTTACAAAGCACTGAAGTAGTTACACAGTGCTTCCCTTGTTTTATAGATGGGCAAGTCCAATGTATGGAAGCTAAGGGGACTAAAGGTCTATAATTTCCAGCAGTTGTTAGCCAAGCATCATATCTTTATGCTCTTTGCTTAGTGATGCTCTTCTAGATGTAGCTCTGGGGAATGGCAGGTAGTAATCATCTCACATTTTGTAACGAGGAAGTGTAGCACTGTCAGATCAAGGGCTGAGTGTTTTGGCAAGGAAAAGCTCCTGCATGTCTGCTTGCCTTGAAGCTATTCACACTTAACCATGTACCTACAAGTTCTGATGCACTTGGGCCAGAATGCTCAGCAGCTTGCAATTTCAAGCCTTTGCACACACATTACAGTGAGTAAAACTATGAAAGCTGTTCTGTTATTTCTAAACATCCACCTTTTGCAGTCTTTTACTTTGAATCAAACTAGGCTTAGATCTCTTGCAGTAATCTATGCTGCCTGATTTTGAAACAGTGTCATCAAATACCGTTTTCCTTTATAACAGTGACCATAGGAGTCTTAGGGTTTATGCCTTTTGAATGGTGGCAGGGCTGCGGAAAAAGGAGGGCTATCTTGCTTCTTCTGAGCTTGTGTTCTCCCATTGCTTTCCCTTCTGCATACCAGAATCTCTTTGGGTTTTACAGTTTTTAGGATGAGAGAGGTCAGAAGCAATACAAAGAACATAGCACCCTTTAAAGCAGAATGGTTATAAATGTGAGATACGTGTTTTTCAGGATACAAAGTTGTCTTTCTCTTTTCTTATTGTGTGACAATTTAAATTAATGTATGCGTCTTGAACCTATTTGGCCTTTATCTGGAAGCATAGTATCACTTGACACTAGCAGAATCTTTTGAGGGCTATGGAAAAAGCCTCTTTTGCTTGGTAGCAAATCATTATATTGGGATGATGCAGAATTAGAGCTTTGAAGAAGACAGTTCTTAGTGCACAGCACTAGGAGACTTTTGTCTTCATAGGCCACCTGTGGTTATATGAACCGGTGCAAAGCCTACTTTGTCAGCAGCAGGTGCAAAATTTCCAGGTTGGAAGAAGTCACTAGTTGCAGTCACTAGTGGTATTCCCCAGGGCTCGGCATTGGGGCCAGACTGGTTTAATAACCTTATTGGTGATCTGCACGAGGGCATCAAGGGCACCCTCAGTAACTTGACAGACAACACTAAGTTGGGCAGAAGTGTTGATGTGCTGGAGGGCAGGAAGGGAGGGATCTGCAGAGGAGTCTGGACAGGCTGCATTGATGGGCTGAGGCCAGTTGTGTGAGGTTGAACAAGGCCAAGTGCCAGGTCCTGCACTTGAGTCACAACCCCCAGCAGCACCACAGGCTGGGGGAAGAGTGGCTGGGAAGAGGCCCTGCAGGACAGAACCTGTAGGTGCTGGTCAACAGCAGCTGAACATGAGCCAGGTGTGCCCAGGTGGCCAGGAAGGCCAGCGGCATCCTGGCTTGGATCAGCAATAGTGTGGCCAACAGGACTGGGGCAGTGATTGTCTCTCTGTACTCGATACTGGTGAGGCTGCACCTGCACCTGTGTCCAGTTCTGGGGCACTCACTACAAGAAGGACACTGAGGTGCTGGAGCATGTCCAGGGAGAAGGGCAACAAAGCTGGTATAGGGTCTGGAGCACAAGTTACAAGGAACAGCTGAGGGAACTGGGGTTGTTTAGCCTGGAGAAAAGGAGGCTCAGGGGAGACCTTATTGCTCCCTACAGCTGCCTGCACAGAGGCTGTAACCAGGTGGGGATTGGTCTCTTCTCTCAGGCAGCCAGCAACAGGATAAGAGGAAATGGCCTCAATCTGTGCCGGGGGAGGTTTAGGTTGAAAGTCAGGAAAAGTTTTTTTACTGGAAGGGAAGTTAAGCATTGGAACAGGCTGCCCAGAGAGGTGATGGAGTCACCAGCCCAGGAAGTGTTCAAGAAATTACTGGATGTGGTCTTTAGTGCCATGGTCTAGTTGACAAGGTGATGATTGATCAAAGGTCTTTTCCAGCCTTAATGATTCTAAGTGATTTTGTCTTCCACATATGTCCCAAAGGGACCTAAGCTTACAACGTCTTTGGAAATAATCAGTGTGTTATTTATTAGTCTGTGTTCCTAAATAAATACAAAGGAAAAAATAACATACTCATTACAATATAAATATTGTCTCCTTCTGTACCTTCCTATAGTCAATTTACTCTTATAAATCGAACTATGAACTGTTTCCTGGTTGTGCTAATTTTCAGGCAAACCATATTAATTGGATATTTTGATTGTCCTTCTGTGCCTTTTTTCCTCCTTCAGAACATTAATGTGGATGCAAGTACAAACACTATTCCATCAGGAATTCCTCGAGAGCCGCTACCAGTTTCTTCTACATTGCCCAGGACCTTTGAAAGGTCTCCTTCGCCACCCCAGCCTACTGAGTAAGCACTTAATTACATGGGTATAATTATTCTGCTCTGAATCACATTTGCATTTTCTTTCATCAGGCAGAACAATGTAAATAGCTATTAAAAACTTAATCAATGAAAGAAGTAATATTTTGTTGTACTTTTAGTAAAGGCAATAAAGCTTAATTTCTGAACAATATCATAATAGTGATTCAATCATAATAGTCATTTAGCAGAAGAAAATTTAGTGTTGTGGTTTAGTTTCTGTGAGTAGAAGTTTAATGAATACCTTACTGTCTTGTATTTAGATAGCTTTGAAACAGAGAGAGTAAACCCATGGCCCTGTGGGCAGTGCTGATGTCCATACCATAAAGAAAGTTTTTTGGTAACACTTTATTCGGAACCTGCAAATCAAATACTGAGTAACTAAATGCTATCAGAACATCACAAATTATGGGTAGTGTCATATTGGACAAGAATATATTTTTTCTATTTTTGATAGCATTTTTGAATGTGATGCTAATCATAATGTGCTCGGCAAATTACAGCTGTAACTATTTATAGTCATACTCAAACTTTTTAGACCTATTATTAAACCATTTATCTGTCCTGAAGTTTCACTTTTCATGAGCCTTCCTTCCTGCTGGGTGCTTACAGGGACTCCAAAGTTGTGGATAAACAGCAGAGAGAGACGCAGAGTACAGAAAGACTTTCTTCTTCCACACTGAGTACTGCATGTAAATCGGTACAAGTCAATGGGGCTGCCATAGTAAGTGACCTTATTACTTCACTTTTTCCAGTTTGCATTTAACAGAATATTTATTGCTACCCACTGTTGCTTAATCATGTGAGCCCAGCATCCTAGAATTTGTCCAGCAGCTTTAAATTTGCTTATTGGTGGCTTCATGATTACTTGCATGATAGAATTATGCCATTAACAGTGCAAAAGATATCTTCTTATCTGAATTCTCTTCTTGGTAGTGTCCTTGGGGTAGAAGTATTAATACATATGTTGATATTGATATCAGAGTATTCATCATGTTTCAGGCGGTTTAGAGTTTGAAAGGGAAGTGTTTTGCCCTATGCCAGTACCACATATTTCTGGCATACTGTTTTACATTTTACCTTGTCTTCAGCTTTATTGTCGGTAGAGCGCCTGTAAACTTCATACTCAAGCTCTCATCTGCATATTTTAGTGCAGCAGTCTTTTGGGACAAGGACTTAACCCTTTTTTGTTCATAAAAGTAAATTTTTTTTCCCCAGGATGCTTTGTTTAACTCTGTCCTGTTTGCTTCCAATTTCCCAGGAACTGCGAAAACCTAGTTATGCGGAAATTTGCCAGAGAACAACTAAGGATCCTCCTACATTGCAACCCCAGAAAGAACAGAAGCCAAACACTGTAGCATGTGGGAAAGAAGAAAGAAAGTCCACAGAAACAATAGAGAAAAACAGAGAACCTCCTCCTGCAAAGTCACATCCTGGACAACCCAAAGACCAGAGGAGACAGTCAGGACGCAGATCATCCCCTCCAGCCGTTGGCAAACGCTTAAATAAAGAACAGAGTACCCCTCCAAAATCTCCTCAGTGAAAATAACACCTGGGAGGGATTTGAGAAGAGGTCCACTTCCCACAAATTAAACCCATGTTCCCACTAAGATACCTGAGAATGAGTTGCTGGTTAGGAGCTTGCAGTGATACAAGGCATGTAACAATGCCTGCAAGTTATTTTTCTGTGAAATACTTTTTCCCCTCTTGAACAAACATTCTATTTTTCTGGGTATTTCTGGATAGTTGTTCTAAACCTTACATTTAGATTGGTGCTTAATTGGAGGTGAAGCTTAGTGTGATTTTTTTTTCAAGGTGTAAAATATTTGTCTTTAAAAAAAATCAACTTTTTATTAAGCCTCTCTGTGGCTGTGTGAGTGCAAGCTCTGTATAGTGAGTTTTTTCTAAACTGTTAAGCAGAAACGTGCTGCTGCAATATTTTTAATAAACTGGTCTGCAAGTACATATCTAAAGTGTCCAAAAGACTGATAACGGCAGCTAGTGTGTAGAGTGCAAGAAAGTAGATATATTTTACAAATTAGTATGTGACCTTGAAGATTTTTTTTTTATTGGGCTGCTGTACTAAGTGTCAGCAAATGAACTTGCACTTTTAGGTTAAAAGAGTAGCTGTTTCTAGCATTTTTAAAAACTTAATCTTTTTTTGATGTTTTGCACACACAAAAAGAATTCTACAGGGCACCATAGCAGTCTTTCTGAAATACTTCCTTTTTTGACTTACTGCAAGCAAGTAACCATCTTCTCACTCCAGAATAAAACTGATGTTATAATTTGCAAATACAAAGCACATTGTGAATAGAAAGAATCAAGTCTGTGAGCTTCTATGATGGTGAAGCCTGTTAGTGGATGTTATCAGGAGAAAGCAGAGTAGCCTTCTTGTGATAACCTTAGCTTCCCTGTGCTTGTAAGGGAGTTAACTGAGTCAGCGCTGTATATTCTGGTTACCCCTGTGCTCTGTGTAGACTTTTTTTTAAATCTCTGCCCCAAGTGCTCTTTGAAAGAGTTCATATCTTAGTCAGCCTTGTGTTGACATCTTCCTGTAACTACGAGCATTGGCATATGGATTTAAATTTTTCAAGACGTGAGATAATGGTGTTTGTTTTGTGTGGTGGAGGAAGAGATCCCTGATATTTACCTCTGAGATGAGGTTTCTCACACTTATTTACTTTAGAAGTGATGCGCTTTCTGAAGGACAAGGATGCACTAAATTAGCAAGTTTCTAATAAAGTTGAATATAAATTATTTTTGTTTTAAAATGCCTAAAGCTTTTCTTTAAGTGTTTAAACTGCAGGAAGTTCAGACAAAACTCATTCCTGCTGACTATGACAGTACAGTTTATTCCACAAAAATGTTTATTTAAACAACTGATTTTTTTAAAGAATTATTTCCATCCAATATTTAAAGACTTGAATTTTATTTAAACTTGAAAATGACTTTGCCTTAACTTTTGTACAAGACAGCTTAGCGTTAATGAGGTCTGACCCCGTGGAGGGTTAGCATGAATGGAATACAGAATTACTCAGTTACAGTATGTATCTATTGTCACTGGTCTTACTGGGTAAACATACTGTAGTACAGGAACTAGCAGCAGTTTTTGTAATATACCTTAAAGATCTTAAACAGTTGATCTTTTTCAGATTGTTGAAAAACCTGTAAATGCAAATAGTCAATACTGTATTAAATATGTGCACTTGGAAGTGTGTGCTTTGCTTGTACAGTTGTAAATAATCAGAACATATAAAAAGGTACCCTAAAGAAAAAAATCTGATAAAAATTATTGATATTATAAATGTTGCTGTTGAGCTGGATGTAGATAAACTAAATGTTGTGGTTTGAATATTACTTTAATTTGTTGTTTTTTCTTTTTCTTATTTTATTCTGGTGTGTTGAACTGACTCTGCCTCTTCACTGCAAAAGGGAAATGGAACGGAAGTCTTATTTGAAAGCCCTCAAATGTTTTCCTAAAGTCCCTTTAAAACCAAACAATTTAACCAATTCAAAAGTGTTCTGCAATGTAAATAATGAATTTCAGCAGTCAAAGTGTAATTTTTAAGTCATTAATAAAAATCAAGTCTAATTGGGGAAAAACTTGACTGCTGCAAAAATATACACTGAAGCTTACTTGTCTGCTTTCAAGAGTATCAGTGCATGGTTCATAGAACTGTAAAGTAACTCTAGAAGTTGACTCCTGATAAATTTCCTATTACAAGCATCAATTGGTAACTAGTTGACATTGTAAATCCAGCCTGTTGTATGCTGCAGAATTGGTCAAAATAGGGCACATGGAGTCTGTTGATTTTTCTTGTTTAAAAAGCGCACTTTGTGAATGCTGTGGGAGGAGATAGGACCCCGACACCATCACCAAAACTGCTCAACTACTTCTGTCATTGGATTTTTTTATCCTCTTCTCCTTTCCCCAGCGGCAGTGAAAGCGGTAGCTAGATTTGTGTATGGTTAAGGCCAGCTGTATGATTCATTTTGTTTGTCTGCTGCAAGTGAAAGGCTTTACCAGCTGCAAACAGTGGCAAGTGGTCCCTTCCAGCGGCTGTGAGCGGCTCGTCCTGGTGCTCAGCTGGTACCCGAGGTGATCTGTTGAGACCAGCAGGATGTGTTGTGCTGTTCTAATGTATTCTGCTGCCATTTGTGATAGGTCAATACACTGTAATTACTGCTTACCCAGCGACAGTCTGTTGCATCTAAAGTTTAAACCTTCCTCTGATGTGGTTTTATAGCTTTTAAAAAAAAAAAAGTGACACGCCAAATCTCTGTATAATATACAATACAACTTCTCCTTACTGTATTTTACTTTGAGATTTATTTTTTTTCCCCCCACTCAGTGACAAAATGGAGTTTTCGGAGTAGAGTTGTGAAGTTGCATGCAGACTGTTGCTACGATACAGAGAGGGATTAAAAACGTGGCTTTTAAAATGAAAAACCTCCCAAAAGCAGTAGCTGAGCTAAAGGTTCAGGGATACAGTAATTAAAATTGGTATTTCACCATTTTAGAACTGTGTGGTGATGCTTTTCATTTTGAAAAAAAGTCAAAAATGGGTCTGAGATTTTTCCAGGAATTAAAAAAAAAAAACAAAGGTTGCTTTCAAAACTGAATGTAGTTTCAGATCAGTCCCCCGCCATGACGCTGTCACTTAGAATTGTGTGAGCAGTGGCAAATTTTTTATGTTGCTGCATTACCCTTCAAAGCCTTGAGCCATTGGCATGGAAAGGCCCTTGTTGGAGCGTGGTGCAGTGTATCAGGAGCAACAGCTGACTGTAATGGTGCACACCTATCTCTGTATCTCCTTCAGCTACAGATAGGGGTTTCTGTGCTTTGTAACCTATTACACTAATAGCAGCAGACAATCCAGGATTTCTGAGGAGACCTAACAGCTGCCAATTCATGAAATAGAAGTGTAATATGGGAGCCTTTTTGAGGGTTTTTGTTTTTGTTCTTCTTCCATTAAGACTGGAATCAAGCTTACATGTAAACTATCAGTAATTTAAGTTTCCTTTTGTGTCATAAAATGTAAAACTGTCTAATTTGAAAAAAAATATGTAGGTTATGAAAAATAAAGATTTAGGCACTGTTGAATTCCTGATTTTTTTAATTAAACATTTCTTCAGCAGTATTTTTCATTACCTTTTGTCTTTTGCTCCCATTTTTGGAAATTGTATATTTCTAATTTTGGGAAAAAAATTCTTTGTTCTCCTGTTCAACACAGTTTTTGTAACTATCACCCAAGGCTCTGTATCAGCAGCAAGAAAACCCCTATGACAGATCTCTGAAGGCTGCAGTGTCTATTAGGTAACTATGACTGTTAAACTTTTTTAAAGCAAACATGAAAGCTGATGTGTTGTTTACTGGAGGTTCTATTCATTACTGGTTTCATCAATTTATTAGATAAGGTATTGGCTTGGTCTTAAATACAGATTTTAACATTTGAGTTGGTGCTTTGGTTGCATGGTGCTTGAATCTGGGGATGTCCTGGGATTATTTTTGGCTTTAGCTGGTTTTAGAAGTTATTCTGGTCTTGCATCTAGGAAAGAAGAGCTTCTGGGACATCCTCTGTCTACATAAAAGAGTATTTTTGAAATGCTTCAAACACCACCCCTCTACCCCCTTTTTTTGATTTGTTGAGGTTTTTCTCTTACACAGCCATGTCTGACAAATTGTAACAGTGGATGTAAGCATGGAAGTAGGCTGTTTGTTCTGTAAGCTCCTGGACGGGTTAGACTGTTACTGCTCCTATTTCCCCACTAGTGTCTGCTCAGCAGAGTAGGCCAGCACAGGAATACCAGCCTACACTGGGCGCTGTGAGCATCTCCAGGCTGGAAAATTCACTTAACCACTGGGCTTTGGTGATGACCTGGGCTACCAGTAGTTGAAGGCAACCAGTTTTCACTTGAGCGTGCAGCATCCTGTTCTGACCTTTGGACAAGGTTTTCTACCACTTAACGTGTAAAAATGTGCAGGAATTTGTCAGCAGTGTAGCCATAACTCTAGTGTGGCTCTGGAGGACCACCCCAGCTTCTACAGAAATTGGGGATCTATTTGTTTGCACAACAAAACTGGGCGGTGTCCCCTTTATGGTGGTTTTCCTCAATAAAAAGTGATGTTCAGTGATGGCTGCAGTGATGTTCATGCTGAACACATGGGTTTCTGTCCTCTTGGGCATGGTCAGAAAGAGTGAATGTAGATAATCGTGCAATTTGAGCATCCACGGGTTACTTACTGTCACAGAAACTGTGATTCATTACGCTTTCATCCTAAGGCTTCTTTAGAAAATAAGATTTCATGAAGTTTTAAGTTTTCTAATATGCTTTTACTTCACAAACCTTTAAGTTAAAACCACCTGTTCTGGTATAGCTGAGCTTTTATGACTGCAACCATTTAATTCAGGGAAGTGATTGAATTTCAAATTTTGCTGGTGTATAGATGAAAGCAACGTTATGCACTTCATCTCTGCTTTTGAGAGAATAAGCTATGTAACAGCCTGATGCCATCTGGTTATGGTAGCTCGGTTACTGCAGCCTCCACTCATCATGGTTATACGTGTTGGCAGATATTTCAATGCCCAACATAAATTGATCAGGTAGAAATTTAACTCCTGTGGGAGTGGCACATGGAATACAGTTCCTGAGCAGTTGTGCCAAATAAGCACAGAAATGCCGCAAAAAGGCTGCTGGCCTCAGCTGTGCCATCCATCCTGCCTGTGTGCTCCCTCACATCTGCGTGCTGGCTAGTCTGAAAAGTACCCAAGAAAGAGGAGGGTTTGGAATAGGTCAGAAGCTGTTGTAGCAGCAGTAGAGTGGAGGAAGGGACAGGAGTACAGCTGATGCCCAGAGAAGACTGGCATGGTGATGGTCCTGGCAGGAACACTGTGTTAAAATCAGCCAAAGTAAACTCACTGTTGGTACAATTGGCTTATGACAAATGTAAGGCAAAAATCTTGGCTTTAATGTAGCCTTGCTCTCTCCAGTGTATGTGGCTCCAGTCATGAAGCTCGGTCCTTTTTGAGCCGCCTTCTCACAATGGAGAGGAGAAAGGGTCCAATTTCTGCTTTAGTGTTTTTGGTTATTATGTACAAGCTGCAAATGTGCTAAATCTTAAATCTCACTCATGATAGATTAAAGGTCTTTGTGCATCTTGTCACAATTGGTTTGGGAACAGTTCACTGTTTTGCAAAAGGAAGGGCAAAAGGGATATAGGCTGGGGGAAGGGAGTCAAAGATAAAATCACTCTCTAATTTCTCTTAATTCTCATCAGTTTGAAGACCAAATTGCTCTGTGTGCTTGTGTTACTCACGTGGGATGCGGAAGCCATCCTGCAGCCTGATGGCTTCACATCCCATTTGCTGGAGGCAGGCAGCATCTGCAGAGCAGTAAATCTACCGTGGCTAAGGGTGCTCTGAGGAAGGAGAGATAAATGTGAGAATTTAGAGTTGTAAAACATGCCAAAGCTGGACAGATCTAAGAAATCTACATGGGTGGAATTACTGATAAAACGAAATGCGTCTAATGTCTTCCAAAATGAAGTCGCATGCACACTCTCCCTGCAGCTTGAGATGTCAGCCCAGGTAGAAGGAGTGAGTGAGATTCAGCAGGTCCAGCCTGTCACCTCCAAGGCTGGGGTGTTTTCCAGGAACCCACAGTCCATAGTTTGTAGCTCACACAAGAAACCTTTGTCACTTTTGCTCTTTTGTCTCCACTCTTAGGTCTGGTTTAGGGTGTCAGCATGGAATGGAGCCGGCTCTGCACAGCAGTGGCTCACTGCCCCCACAAGCCAGCCCTGTGTGGGATGGGAGGCAGCTGGTGCCTCTTCAGCAGGAGGGCAGCAGGATGCACTTTGTGATGGGAACAAAGGTGGGCAGTTAAATAAACTCAGGGCAGAGAGAAGGCCTTTTTCCTAAATGGAACTTCTTGGGATCCGTGGTGTCTGTGGCTGGCCTAACCTACACAGTCTCTTACTCAAGGATCTTGTTCACATTTAGAAATGGGATGTGTAAAATTCATCGTCATTTTACCTCTCCTGGTGTATTCTCCTTTTCATCTCTAATGATTCAGTGCTCTCTATTCTTGGGAGCTGCATCTCTTGTGGTAGGTGGCAGGTCCCTGCTCCTAAGAATTGCACCTGTTTTCAGAAATACAATAGACTCAGCATTTTGAAGCATTTCAGTTTGCTGGAGTTTTATGTTTTGTCCCACTCATTAAAGCAAATTTGGTACTCAGAGGATTATCTAGGTATGTGTCCAAAACTATAATGTATACAATAAATTCAAAAAAGTATGTTGTGTGTTTGAATATTTGTAGTTATTGCTGGATTTATGGTGTTTGATACTTTCTTCATTTCAACATTTGCCAGAGTCTGTGTCCTTCCTACATACTTGGCAATGTGTCCATCTCCTCTGGGATGACTCATGCTGGTTCTGAGGGAGCATTCCTGCCTTGAAGCTGTGGCAAATAAGTGCTGGAGAGACCTGTTGGTTCAGACAGTGGACACTGAAGTGACAGATTTGCTACAGTGGTTTTCTCAGTGGATTTTACTGCTTGAACTGCCAAACAAATGCTTCCTTGGTAGCAAAATCTGTTTCAGATAAACCTTTGTATTTTACTTTTCATTTGAATTAGTGATTCCCATGGAGATGGAGGCTCAGCCATGCAGGCTGCCATCCTGAGTGCTTATCCATGCTTTCATCACAGCCTAGGAAATATGAAGGCAGCCACTCTGGTTGGACACATGGAAGTTACGTGCTGGATCTAATGTAGGCTGAGCTTGAAAATTTAACAAAAAGGCAAGATATGCTCTGTGGAACTCTTTTTTTGTTTTGATGTGGAAAAGGAGACATAAGGACCACAAGTGGTTCTGGAATGGGAAGGCAGGGAAGTACAGCAGAGCTGGACTTGGTAACACACCTCATGCAGGCAGCACACCTCATGCTTCACTGTTCAGCCTCAGCAGGTGCTGCTGTCTCAGTGGTTCTGACAGCCCGGGATGCAGCAGACATTAGCAGTGATTTGGTGGGAAAAGTCACTACTTTGTTTCTGCATCCAATTACGTAGAATTGCCTGAAATCAGGTGTACGATCCCCTTTTCCTTTAACTTCAAGCTGTAATTTCTCTTGAGGGTTGCTCTTTAACTGTAAGGGGATGAGTTGCTGATTATCTACTGTATTGCTGGCCGTGGTGTATCAAAGATTGGTTTTGTTGGATGTTGTAGACTTGGTGACCTCGACAAGGCTGGAGAAATGGGCCAACAGAAATCTTACAAAATCCAGCAAAGGGAAATGCCAAATCCTGCACCTCCTGGTGCAGGAACAACCCCATGTACAAGCTGGCCTGGTGGAAAACAGCTGGAAAAACGGCTTTGTAGAAAAGGATCTGGGAGCGCTGGGTGGGCAACAAGTTGGACATGAGACAGCAATGTGCCCTTAGAGTACAGAAGGCCAGTGACATCCTGGGCAGCCCTCAGAGCATTGCCAGCAGATCAGAGGGCAGTGATCCTTCTCCTCTGCTCAGCACTGGTGAGGCCACTCCTGGGCTGCTGGGTCCAGCTTTGGGCTCCCCTGTCCAAAAAAAACCATTGACACACTGGAGTGAGTGCAGTGAAGGGCTGTGGAGATGATTAAGGCATTTGGAGCATCTGTCACACAAGGAGAGTGTGAGAGCTGGGACTGCTCATCCTGGAGAAGAGACAGCTCAGGGAGATCTTGTCTGTGTGTACAAATAGCTGATGGAGGGAGGAAAGATGATGGAGACATATTTTTCCCAGTGTTGCTCAGTGATAGGACAAGAGACTCTGCACGAACTGCAACAGGAATTCTGTGCAGGCAGAAGAAATCCCTTTGGTTTTTCTAAGGGTAATTGAACACTGGTGCGGGTTGCCTGGAGAGGTTGTCTCCATTTGTGGAAATATTTATTCTTACCAGAGACAGCCTCACATGATCCACAGCCACCTTCAGGTGCTGGGCAGCATTTCCAGGGACAGGTAAATGTTTTCTGACTTGATTCCATTTCTCTGAGAATTGGAGATTTAAAAATTCCTGTGCACCAGGAAGAGAACAGCAGGCTGAGCCATGTGACTGTGGGCACTTCTCATGCTCCATGGAGCCTTGTGCACCATGATTGCAAGACATTTCCCCATTCAGGTGTATAAAATGTTGTTGGTCTCCTCTGCTTCTTACAGTTGTCTTCCCATCCCTTGCCCACAGCTGCCGAGACAGACTGAGCTCAGCATGGTAAAAACTCCCAAACAAATGACACTAGATTTGACTTGTAAGCTCTTAAATGGGGGCTTGTGTTAGGCTGTCGTCTGCTAATACAGCATAAAAGAGCAAGGGATGTGTACACAATACACAGAAATTAAGTTATAGATTACTAGGCAGTGATTGGGACTCAGCTTACAGATGTACATAAATTGAATTGTCTGCATGGTCCATGGAGATTGGATCAATAGGCAATGGAGCCTGGAGAGCTGTTCATCTGCATCTTGATCAGCTGAATTTTGATCATGTCTTGGATGTGCTCGAGTAGCTCTTCAGCTCTGTTGAAATATGAAGGCACACATTTACACAGCTTGTATAGACACCTGTAGCTCAAAGGCTTGATCTGTGAACTCCATTTCATATGTGCAAATGGCCAAGTGATGCAATATTTAGTAATATAAAAGCATGTAGCAGGTTTTTAACAACCTGAATCACAGTCCTTGTTAGGAAGTGGCTGCAACTCATAGAATGGTCTTCTAGTTGCTATTAGATGTTTTCCCATTTCACACAAACTGTGGAAACATAGAGCAGTTCGGGTCTGAAGGGATCTCATGAGGTACATGGTGCTAATAATGCCAAAGAAGTGGGTTCAATCCACCCATGGGCATTTCACTGAGAGCTGGGCTTGATAATCCTTGTGGGTCCCTTCCAACTCAGAATATTCTGATTCTGAGGTCTTTGGTTCAACATCTTGCTCAAAGGAGGATCAGAGCTGGTTTCTTAGGGTGTGATCCATCTGGGCTTTGAAAGCGTCCAAGGATGGAGACTGCACAACTTCTCTGGACAATCTGCTTTGATGTTTGACTGCCCTTTTGGGGAAGGACTTTTTCCTTAAACCCGTGTGCCTGTTGCCTCTTGTTCTCCCTCTGCCCTGCAATACAGATCCCAGCTCTGTTTCCTAGATGGCTCCCCATAGGTATGGGGGAGCTGCGGGTAAATTTCCCCAAAGTAATCCCACCTCAGTGCTGACCAGCACTAGCTCCCTCAGCCTCTCTGCCCAGGGCGAGTGCTCCAGTCCCAACCACCTTGGTGATCTCCTCTGGACTGGCTCCAGTTTGCTGTTTTTATTGGCCCAAAACTGGAGCCAATACTCGACCTGCAGTCTGCCTTGCAGAAAATTTCCACACAAAGGAGAATTATTCTAGTTGTGTTTCGCCTTTGCATAACTGGAGACTCGAAAAATTTCGGAATTCTGCTTCTCCTAAGAGGTTGTGTAATACTTGACAAAGTCTGAAGCGAGACAAAGAAGCTGCTTATAACCCTGGTCACTGCTCCTCTGGGTTGATGAGTACTTGTTGTTTGGGTTTTTTCTAGTACCCAGTGGCTGCTATTATGAGACAGCAAATTTTTGAAAGTATGGATTGCTCAGTATAATAGGGAATGAAGTCTATAAAGGCCTTCAGAAAATGAATCTGTTGCCTTCCTTTCATTCCCTTAATGCCAGACAGCTTATTTGTTGTGTTCATTTTGTTTCCGCAATGGAAACTACCTTCCCAAGCAGTCTAGTCCAGTGTTGTCCTGACCTTACCCTGTTCCCAGCCTCCTCTCTTGTCCAACTTCAGCCAACCATCCTGACCCTTCTCCCTGCTCCTCTAGGGCATGGGGAGGGAGTCTGAACTAGAAATGAGCAGGGGCAAAGGAAGGGACAGTCAGGGAAAAGCTGAATAAAACTGCAGTTCCTCAGAGCTGAGAGGGTGAGGAGGGTTTTGGTGCTCTGTACAGCCCCGCGTGCCAGCAGGGCCGTGGCCAGCGATGGAGGGAGGCTGCACAGTCTGGCTGGTTGCCCTGGCCCCACCAGCCCAGCCCTGCTGGCACCAATATGGCGCATTTATTTGAAATGTCTCTCCCAGACAGTGCTGGCTCAAGTGAAATGCTTTGCTGGCGTTCAAGTAAGAGGATCATTCCCTGTTGGAATTTTACGATCCACTTCATAAAAAGTAGCATTGTAGTTCTGGTTTGCATTGCAGCTGCTATTTAATCTGGTCAAAGAGAAGAAGCAGAGAACTTGTACAACATGATTTATGATGTTGTCAGTGTTTTGGAACTTACTTCAGCTGTATGAGTTTTAAAAACCAAAGACCGTGTCTCTGCAACCTGAAGAATGACTCTTGGCCAAAGCTGTTTCATAGTAAACTAAGGCTCTGAACGCCTTTTTGACTGCATCCGAGAATAGTTTGCTAGATGGAGCAGTTGCTTTCCCAAAGTGTTCTTCTTCAAGGACTAGGAAATTAGCCCTGTCTTATAAATACACTTCTAGTGCATTAAACCATTGACAAATGCAGTGTGGCCATTTGTTGTGGTTTAACCCAAGTTATCTACCCAGCCCTGCACAGCCACTTGCTCACTCACCTGCGAGCAGGAATGGGGGGAGAATCAGGAGGGTAAAAGCTGGAAAACTCATGGGTTGAGATAAGGACAGTTTAACAGCTTAAACGAAAGCCACACACAAGCAAAGCAAAACCAAGGAATTCATTCACTGCTTCCCATGCTCAGGCAGGTGTTCAGCCATTCCCAGGAGGACAGGGCTCCATCACATGCAGCAGTGACTTGTGAAGACAAACCCCATTACTCCAAACTTTCCCCCTTCCTCCTTCTTCTTCTACACTTTATATACTGAGCATGATGTCACATGGTCTGGAACATCCCTTTGGTCACTTGGGGTCACCTGTCCCGACTCTGTCTCCTCCCAGGCACCCCCAGCCTCCTGGCCACTGTGCCCATACGAAAAGCAGAAAAGGCCTTGGCTCTGTGTGAGCACTGCTCAGCAATAACAAAAACATTTCTGTGTTATCAACCCATGTTCAGCACAAATCCAAAACACAGCCCTGTACTTGCAACTGTGAAGAAAATTAACTCGACCCCAGCTGAAACCAGCATGCCATTCTAAACCTGTCTGAAGTGGGCATCTGACGGCTGAGTTTATCTGAACTTAGTTATCTGGACATGGCTCAGATGCTCTGTTCAAAGTAAATAATCTGGATGCATCTGCTGTTCTGTGCTCCCAGCACTGGTCTAGGACTGTACAAAAGTGGGCTGAGCTACCTCAGTCACAGCATCATGGAATGGACTGGGGTTGGAAGGGGCCTTAAACACCATCTCGTTCCAAACCCCTGCCACCGCCAGGAACACCTTTCACCAGCTCAGGCTGCCCAAAGCCCCATCCAGCCTGGCCTTGAACACTTCCAGGGATGGAGCAGCCACAACTTCTCTGGGCAGCCTGTTCCAGTAGCTCATTATCCTCACAGTAAATGTGTGTTCCAGTAACTCAGTGCCCTTCCATTACCCTTCCTAATATCTAACCTAGATCTGCCCTCTTCCAGTCTAAGACTGTTACCCTTATCCTATCACTACACTCCCTGATAAAGAGTCCCTCCCCATCTTTCCTATTGAGCCCCTTTAGGTACTGAAAGGTACTCTAAGGTCTCCCTGGAGCCTTCTCTTCTCCAGGCTGAACAACCCCAGCTCTTTCAGCCTGTCTGCACACAGGATGTCGTGTGGGACAGTGTCAAATGCTCTGCACAAATCCAGGTAGATGAACTCAGTTGCTCTTCCATTATCCACCAGTGCTGCGGTGGATATCCACCAGCTCCATCTTAGAAGACAATCACATTTTTCAGGCACAATTTATGCATAGTGAAGCCCTGATGACTTACTAGACACCTTATTATTTTCCATGTGCCTTAGCATAATTTCCAGAAGAATCTGCTCCATAATCTTGCCAGGTGCCAAGGTGAGATTGACTGGCATGTAGTTTCTCAGTCTTCCTTTTTTTTTTCTTTTTAAAAATGGGGTTATGTTTCCCCTTTTCCATTCAGCTGGAACTTCCCCAGGCTGCCATGACTTCTCCAATATGATGGAGAGTGGTTTAACCACTTTATCCAAAAGTTCCCTCAGGTCCCACAGATGCAGCTCATCAGGTCCAATGGACTTGTGCACCTTCGGGAACCTCTTGGATTGCTTATGCCTTGCTGTGTTGTCTCTCCAGCAGGTTCTGGGGGGGTTGAAGTCCCCCATGAGGAGCAGGGCTTGTGAGGCTGCTCCTCTCTGTCTGTAGAGGGCCTCACTTGCTTGGTCTTCCTGTTGGAGCAGCCTGTAGCAAACCCCCCTGTAATGTCACCTGTCCCTGCCCTCTCTTTAACCCTGACCCATGAGCTCTCCTCCATCCCCAGGCAAAGCTCCAGGCACTCCAACATTGACACAGAGGGCAACATGCCTTCCTAATATCCCTTGCCTGTCCTTCCTAAAGAGCCTCTATCCTTCTGTTCAAACCCCGGTCATAGGAGCCATCCCTCCATGTCTCCATGATGGTGATAACATCATGGCCCTGCCGGCATGTGCACATCTCTAACTTGTGATAAGCTCCTCTTTGACAGAGACAAAGAACACAGGTGGGGCTGGTTACTGCACGTTGCCTTCTGGTGATTGTGAGTCTCAGCCCAGAGCTCTGGAGAGAAAGCAGCATCCTTTTAGGGCAGTCTCTCTCAAAAGAATTAAGTCACCAGTGTTGCTAAATCAACTAAGTGTCTCTCAACCGCTCTACTTGCACTTAAATCCATCACTGGAAAAAGAGATTTGCCATAGATAGCAGATTGCCTTGCTATTTAGAGTATATTGAGTCTTAAAATTACTAAGATGTGGCATTAAATACTGAATTAGCAGTGTCAATTCTCTTTGACCATGAGTAATGTGGTTTTTACTAAGCAAGAAATCTGCAGATAAAGATTTGTAGGATCCTCTTTATGTTTTGCAGTACTTAAGAGATTGTCCAGTTTCACAGATATTCTTGGACAGAAATTTCCTGGCAGCCTGGCACACCAGCCTTCTCCCACCAGCTTGCGGTGGAGAGCTCTACATGTTGTTTCTTGGTGTGCCTATCCCTGGGAGGCCGAAGCGAACCACCCACACGGTGTCAGTTCCACACAGGGAGATGCTGAAGCCCTTTGTGAAACAGTCCACAAAACGACTTTTTGTTTCACAGAGATGTCTGCAGCACGTTCTCATGTGTAGATACCTAAATGAACTCCGTGTACCACGCTGTCTTTTGCTAGAGAGTTAGCCTGTGCTGGGGAAGCTTTAGTGATGTTTTAAAAACAAAGCACCAATTCCTTGATTGTTTTAACAAAAACCAAAGAAAATAAATGCTTTTGTGCACATTTTTAATGAGTTTGCATCCATTACATTCTCTTGCCCTTTATTCAGGCAGGTAACAGGCGGATTAAACCACCCCCCTCAAACCCCACCTCGGACTCTGGGGTAAAGGTTAGACCTGTGCTGCTGGGCTGTAGCTTTGGACATTTTCTTACACCAAGGAAGGAATTCCCAGAACTCTCCAGGCTAGTGTTATTGTTGGTGATCAGGGCTGTAATTAGATTTTTGAGAAGACTTGCTGGGAGATCTGTCTTGAGCTAGTCAGAGCAAGCTTAGTGACAGAGCCAAATAAGAGTCTACTGGCTATGGCTGTGGGAAGAGGAGGCTTCAGTCCTACCTGCATCTGGCAGTGTTGGAAGGTAGGATTAAAACGGAGACTTGTGGGACACCACGCAGAGCTAGGATTGGGCAAATACCCCTCTGTTGTTGTGTACGCCTTGGCTGGGGATAGAGCATAGCAGGCTTCCATCTAGGTTGAGGTTTTTTAAGTTCTTCAGTTTCCTGAGGCTGAGGAATGGTGGTGATGTTGGCAGGTTGGGTGAAACGACAGCTTTTTGGTGGCAGGGAGAAAGCTGCATCTGTGCTTATGGAGGCACGGCTACCCAGGATAGAGTGTCTTTGGGGTAACATGAGTCAGGGGCTGGATGCCCAGCTGGAACCTGTTCCTGCTGCCTTGGCGCTGTTATGGCTTCTCCCGACAGTGTTTGGGCTGGCATCAGTAGGAGGTTCCCATCACACAGCTTTGGGTTTATGCCAGGGGTGAGTTTCAGCACAGCACAGGTCCTGGGTATTTTAGCTCTCCCTGAGCAGACAGGTGTCGATATTCACTGAAACAAAACATCTAGGAATGTCAACATATTTTATGGGATGGAATTATTTTCTAATTAAACTGTGCAAGTTCAAAATGTGATGTTTGTGCGTACTTGTGCCTGAATAACTGCTGTTCTCACAAGACTGCGGTCTTCCCAAATCTAGTCATTAAGATTTCCAAACCTTAGCTGTCCTCACCCTCTGTAGTTACATATTCTCACAGTACAAAAAAATATTTTAATTAGTGTCACTCAAGAGAAAAAATAAAAGGCAGGAGGGCTGGGTCTGCATTGTTAGGGATAGAGCATGGAGTGATGGAAGACTTGCTGTGGGAACTGCTGCCTGGTTGTCTATGGCATTTATTATGCCACAGATATAGATCATGCTGGTTCTTTCTGGCCTTCAGTCTACAAATCTCTGCAGAAATCCCCCTGCCCCACACTGTCTCAGGCAGATGGTGAGGCAGATGAAGAGCAGAGAGGCACCACTTCAGCAGGCGCCTTGTTGGTGCCAGAAATTTAAAAAAGCAAGCTGGGGGAAGGAAAATGTGCAACAGCATGGGCTGAAACTTCCTGGTGAGGAGCTCTGTGCTGGAAGGACACACAGGACACACAGGGGGGGAATGGGGACTGTGGATCAGTAAATTGACTCTTACTGGAGGAAAAAGAAGAAAGGAGGAGAAGTGCAACCCTGAGGCGCAAAGGGCTGGGATGGTCTTTTCCATCTTGAGCACATTGTTCGTCTCTCACAGGCACAGGGAATGGGGAGTTTGCACTGCTTACCTGTGTTGGATGAGGATAACAACATCCCTTGAGAATCCCTGTAAACACTGTGGCACAAAGGACACAAACATCTCAGGCAAGTGCGAATTTTGACATGTTGGGTGGGAAAATTAAAATGACAGAGAAGGCCTCTGAGAAGAGGGTTGGTAGCTGGAATCCCAGTTATTTTAGCAATGTCTAACTGAGAAGAAAGGATACTGACAGGTCAGGGAAGAATCAAGGATATGGGGAGCGGCTTATCATCTGAGACAGAGGAAAGCTGTCTGTAAGTGCTGTAGCTCTGGTTTTCTCATGGATTTGGGAGGCTGGTGACTTATCGCTCATCCTCGAGGTCTGTGCAGCAGGAGAGGTGATGTCTTGCCCAAGACACCTTCAGCACTTTAAACCCAAGTCCATTAATAAATACCACAACACTGTACGTATTCTGCTGTTTACTGGGGGGAGGAGAGAAGTGACCTTTTTGTGTTCTTTCCCTGTCCCTGGGAGCCTGATGGGCTGTGATAACTCACTTAGTGGGTGCGTGGGCGGCGGGTGATGGCGTCAGAGTGACGAGAGGGAAGCAGCTCATTCCATATCCTTAGTGCTACGACACTCTAAAAATAAACACGTCTCACGTTGGGAGTCTCTGGCTGTGGCTTGGCTCCTCTCGGCTGTTCCTCTCCCTGGCGTGTCTGTCAGTGCAGCTCTGCAGCAGCTGATGCACTGTGCTGCCTCTGAAGCATCTGAGTCACCAGGGACCAGGCTGCAGGGTGGTTTAGCACAGCAAGGAGCACAGAGGAGCCACAGAGCAGTCATAAGGCCCCACTGCTGGAATTTCAAGGACCAGTGCACCTGCAGCAAACAGCCCCTCTGGGTCCCAAACTGTGAAGCAGAGATTTGGCCTCGTCCCAAATCTACACCAGCGGCAATGAACGGCAGAGTGGGTTTAATTCAACACACCTGGCACAGGTCGGCAGAACTGCTGGATGAAGGGAGCATCTTCGCTGCAGAGCAGGGGCAGGCAGACAGCTGAGCTGGCTCAGGTAGGAGGAGGTCACAGGCAGGGCCTGACCAAGGATGGTACCAGAGGTGGTGGAAGCAGTGGAAGAGGGGGATCTACCTCCATGGGTCGTGTCATGACCCTTCAGTATTCACCACTCATGCTGTGAGCAAACACAGGCAGTGGCAGCCTGGTCCCGTGGTGCAGCTCGGACTGGCAGTGCACTCAAGCACCTCACCATGAGCTGTAGCAGCAGAGGGCATGATGTGGGGCTTGGGCACATCTGGCATGCTGAGCCTGGGACTTGCTCATCTGGAGAAGCAACACCTTGACAGGTGACATATTTACACACAGCAACTGTAGGACGGTTGCTGCAAACACAAACATGAGAAGTGAAAAAGGACAAAACATAAAATAAAACCCTAGAGGACCCTGTTGCTGTAAGAAAAACACAAGTGCCATCCCTGTGAGAAGAGCACATCCACCATCATCTCCCTTCCTTTCCTTGCATGTCAAACATGGGCTCAGTGCATCACCCACCCGGGGCAATTCAGCCCAGTGCCCATGGGCCCCCACTGCAGCAGATTGGGCTGGGCTGGGCTGGGAAGAGGCTGTGTTTGGGCTGTGACGTTTGTGCCACCAGTGAGACCAGCAGCTGCTTAGTGGGACTTGCTTTTGATGAGGTCCTCCCCACCCTGCCACTGGCTCTTTAACCATCTCCTATATAATTCCTGCTGCATCTTTTCTCCAGTGCTGAGCTGGGACTCTCCAGCCTGGAGAAGAGAAGTTGCAGAAGGATCTTCTGTGTGTGTAAAATATGTGCTGAGGGGAGTAATGAGAGACGACAGAGCCATTATCTCCTCAGGGTATCCAGAGAACGGATGAAAGGCAATGGACTCAAACCAAAGCACAGGAAAGTACATTGAAACATAAGGAAAAGCTGTCTATGGTGAGGATGGTCAAGCACTGGATCAGGTTCCCCAGAGGCTGTGGAGGCTCCATCCTAGGAGATACTCAAGCCTAATAATACACAGCAATGAGAAATGGCGCTGGCTGACCCTGCTTGGGCAGGGGGTTGGACTGGATGATCTCAAGAGGTCCCTGATGTTTCCAGCCAGTGTGTGGTTGGGTGCTCCTGCTCCTTCATCCCGTCCCCAGCTCCTGCTGGCCATGTGACCTGAGGCACAGCCATGCACACTTTTCAGCAAGCTGTTTCTGGTGCTGTCTTCCTCTCCATGAAGCCCCTGGGTCCTTCCCTTATTGAGCAGCGTCAGGAGAGGTGGATGCCTCATCTTCACTAAAGTGCAATAAAGTGGCACATTATCTCTGGACTGAAGGAGATTGAGTGGTAGCTGAGGGAGAAAGGAGCTTCTCTTCTCTCTTTTAATTGCCTGTGTGACATGAAGGCAAAGCTTGTGGCTTCCATCACTGCTCTCCCGAGCTGCTTTAAGACGTTAACCAGAAGAGGCTTGGATTGTTTCTTAAATAAAATAAAAAAGTCTTTAGCTGGCAGCAGGTCAGAGACTTTAGCATTATTTCAGGCATTAGAATATAACAGCTTACTGAGGGGAAGGGCATCATTCTCAGGCTGCTGTGGCACTCCTTTGGCCGGGCAGAGCAGTGATGCATGGGAACTGGGACTGCAGTGCTGGGGTCAGTGCGGGCAGCTGTCCTGCCTGTGGACCTGGCACAGCACTGGTGGAGCTGGGACTCTGTCTCATGAGGAGGGAACAGAACACTGACTTATCCCTCAGCACCCTTCAGTGTGCTCCTGTGACTGTTCTTGTCAAAAGCAGCAGCCTGAACCACTTCTGAAATGTTCTTGTGCAGGTGTGAGTGTTAGGAGCACACGTGTGTGTACCCATATTGCTCTTTATGGGACCCAGGAGTTGTTCAACCATCCCAAGAACTGTTTCCATAAAGAGGAGAAAGTTATGTCGGAAAGCTCATTTTCTGTGATCCTACCCTGTTTATTGACAAAGAGCATGTAAGGTCTTACTGCATCACAGGAGTGACTGAAACGAAGCTAAGTTTCAACCTCCGATGGGCAGAGATGAACCTCAGAAGTGTTCTCCCGCAGCTTTTCCATCCAAGCTTGCCTGTACAAGATGTCTTTTCTGTGTCCTCTTACAGTTTTTTAACCCGTGTCACTTCAGAGAACCCCCCTTGTACCTCGTTTGTGCCGTGTTTTCAAGTGAGTTCAGGTCTTGGCATTTAACTGTGGAATTATGATGATTTCCACAACCCAAAAGTGTAAAAGAAGGCTGGGGCTTCCCACAGCTAGCTGGAAAAGGGAGCAATGAGCACGTATTGTGCTTACAGCATGCTTTGTGGGGGCTGTAACTTCCCTGAAATGCCCTCCTCTACCAGACTGCAGCAGCAGTTGCCGTAAGAATTTTCTATTTTTCATAGTTTCTTCCTACAGAGTCTATGTCAGATTTTAAGACCCTGAGAACAGTAGAGAGCAGAAGAAAAAGGAAGGAAAAGTAATGTCCTCCTGAAACCCTGATTTTGATTTTGGAAGAAAGACCACAGCAGATCCTGATTAAGGTGTGGGGTTTGTCCTGTTACCTTTTCTTCAGTAGCAACATCATATCTCACTCCTTGCTTCTTATCTGAAGCTGCACTGCTGTCCTCCTCTGCATCCCCTCAGCTGCAGATCCCCCTGGATTCTGTTTTTGGCAGGGTACCCCAAAATGGCAGTGGTTTTCCTGGAGAACTCTCCTGGCACTTTGCACTGCTTGTGCCCTGTATGGGCAGGAATCCTGTTTGTAGACAGATACAGGGAACTAACTGAACAGATAAACAGACTGAGAGAAGCGGAAATTCAAACCAGTTTTTCTTTCTGTGTGACACTGAACAGCTCATCACCTGCAGTGATGGAGTCGAGAGGGTAACACACTGAAAAATTCATGTCAAAGTTTTGAAATATCCTGATTTGGAGGCACAAGAGAAATAGATCAGAAACAAGAATAAGCATTTTGAAATTGAGTAGCTAGGCAAAACGTACATAATCACAACTTGCTTTCTCAAAGGGAGGATGTGGCTTAAAACTCTTTGTTTTGTCAGGCAACGAAGACAAGAGGGAAGACTTACTTCTGATCATTTTTCTTAATTGCTTCCTCTGTGACTGCACAGAAGAGGAAAAGGGAGGGGGAAAAAAACTGTGGGTAACACAGCATTTTCAGGATGTTGTTGGTGCCCATGGCAACTCCAAGGGAGCCCAAGGCAATGTCTTTTCAGAGGGATGAGCAGCTGGTCAGGAACCCCCATCTGGTCTGTTGCCTCAAGGAAAGACATTAGACCTTCTAAACTGATGGGAGGTGAGGCCAGTGTGACACTGCTCCATGGCTCGGAGAGCTCTGCCTGTCCTCCTGGGGGCCTCTCGCCCATTTGTTGGCCAAGTTGCTCAGCCCTGTTAGCCCTCATTAGGCTGGCTTGGCACTGGTCACCTAGGGGTAGCTGATTCCCAGCCCTACACACCGGCTTACTGGGATCTCAGCATCATCCTCGGGCTGCATCAGTCGGCCTTGTTGAGACTGGACGAGTCGTTCATCTCCCTTTCACATCATCTCCCATTCCTGTTTGTACCTGGGATATCCTGGAGCTCTCACCTACTGCTGGCAGCTCAAAAAGCGGGTGACAGCTTTTCTTTCACTGAAGCTGCTGAAATTATGGCAGTGTGGCTTTTCCCTTACACTTTGTTGAGCAAAATGCTGTCAAGTACAGGTGCACACAAAAGTGAACAATTGGCTCTGGGAGCGCTCCCAGGCCCAGCCACCTTTCCCACCACATTTTTGGGAAAGAGCTGTCAGGGTAACAGGTCTGACTCAGCCTGATGAGGTGGTGTTCAGAGGCAGAGATTAAGAGCAAGTGTGAATTAAATGAGGTTCAAAGTGTTCAACAGCAGGCACTTCCCCAGTGTAAATATTTTGTCTCAAAGCTTTGTCAGGTTTTAATCTAAAGGAAGCAGCGAGACTGGAGCAGACGCATCTTTGGTGGAGATACACCTGTCCCAACCTGTGGCACGAAGCCGTGAGCTCCTGCCTTACCTGTGAGTCTCCATTGCTTTTGGCAGGCCTGGGCCCAGTTCAACACCAGAAGCAATACCACGGTGTCCCCAGCTTGCCCTCCGCAGTGTCACATCTGGCTCCCAAAAGGCACCACAAACCCTGCTGACAGTGGCTCTTGTGGCACCACTTTTTCCGGCATGCTTTACCTAAACCGGTATCAAAGCACGCAGTTACAGTGTTCTCTCCCTCCTCCGCTGTTTATCCCGTGCGTTTCAAGAAGGAAATTGGCAGGCTCCTTTCCTTACACTGAATTTTTCTCTCCGGCACTAGAGGGCAGAAGGAAGGACGGTGGAGCCGTGCAACCCTGACCTGTCTCAGCAGCTATCCAAGGGTACGGAAATAAATTCGGCTTGAAAGGCTTTTCCCTTCGCCCATTACGAGCGCTCATCAGGAGTTTCATGCCCCAGCCTCTTTAGTGCTATTAAAGTTTAATCGTTGGATGTTGCATTTCAGAGGTAACACAACGCGAACCCTATGTGCTCCTGGGCAGGCACCGCGCCCAAGCCGCACCCCCGTCTGCTCTGGACATAAAGCGGGCAGCTGTGGTTTCTGCAGTTTGGGAAATGACTTTGTGTGATGGAGAACTTGCTTCTTCCCTCGTGGCAAGGCTGCCTGCCCGCCCTCAGCACCCCTTTCCTCTGAAAGCCTAGTTCCCCCTCCCAGTGCCCGTGAGAGGGTGTTTCGCGGCTCCACAGCAGGGCAGCGGGGAGGAAAGAGGGATGTACAGGGTGCGATTTGCCTGGGGGTGGTGATGGAGCCACACTACAAGCCAGGAAATACCAGCCCTTAACAGGCTCGGAGGATTTCTCATTAAACTCCCTGAAGATAGGGGCACTTTCATGGGGCGCACAGGCGGACGCCTCATCACATGTTTGTTCTCTCTGCCAGGGAAGCACTGTCTGGGAGGCACCCGGGCTGCGGCACGGAGGATTACCCGGCCCGGATGCCCCGGTTCCCAGACTGTCGGGAGGAGAAAGGAGCATGTGAGCCGGAGCACCGCGTGTGCCGGCCAGGAGCCCCCGTGGGATGTTTGCCCCTGTCCCTGGACAAGGAGGAGTCCCCGTGGGAAAGGCACGGTGTTTGCTCTGGGATGAGGAAAAGCAGAAACCAACTGAACCAGCTCCTCCTGCACCCCCAGGTGCTGCTCTTCGATGGCTGAAGGGCAAGGGGCAGATGGCAGCCGATAGCAGCTCCTGTGGAACTAATTCATTTTATTCTTCGTTGGATTTTTGCAACGTCTGTAATTAGCACGCACGATATAAGTAGTTATTTAATCGACAAATAAGACTAAAAATATTCTTCCTTTTTATTTTTCATTCAGTTCATCTCCTCAGCATATCCCTTACTAGGATGAAATTATCTGACATTCGTGGGTAACGGAGAGAAACTAAATTTCTTACATTCAAATGGATCTGCACTGAAAAGGGTTTTCACAGTCTGCCACACTTTTTGAGTTAAGAATTTTATTCCATTTTCTACCCAGGAAAAGGAATCTCTCATATGCTGGCAGTAAAATGGACACCAAAAGAGCTAGTGGATACTCCACTGGTCAGGACACTTAATTTGTGGAAGAGCTGACACTGGGTTGATTGTCTTCTCATTTTCATCTCTTATGCACAGTTTTTCAAGAAAAGGTCTGTTTTTTTGAGCAAAATTTTGGTTCAACAAGTCAGCATTTCCTGAGCGGAGAGAACAACTGTCAAATCTCCTGACCACATCCTACCACAGGAGCTCTGAATGCTGAGGGAAGCTGGGACCAAACCCAGCATTGCCTTGTGTCAGCTCTTGCTGCAGCAGCACCTGGGAAGGAGTGGTGTCCTGGTCCCAGCTGTGCTGAAGCCCTGTGCGGACCCACCACAACACCGGTCATTGGCTGCACTATCTTGCAGTGTCAGGATGCTGATAACGCATCCTGGAGTTAATTTAGCAGCTCAGTTTTGTTCATGGTCTAATGCATAGTTCTTCATTCCCGGCCTGTAAAGGCCCGTGCTGCTGACCCTCAGGAGCCGCTGCAAAGTCCAGCTCCTTCTCCTGGCCCTGGGGGAGATGAATGGAAGGACAGTATCAAGGAAGAGGTGTCTGTTGGACCTGAACTCTTCTTTATGTTTGGACAGTCAACACTTCTGCAGTGAGGCCTGATGGCTGAGTTACAATTTGGTTAACTCAAGGACTATTGCCTTTCTGAAAACAAACCTCAGAAACTGGTTAACAGATGATACACATTCATACAGGGATTTTTGGGTGAACAAGTAATCCATTGGGTGAAATGGGTTTGTAAGGGTTGCTCAGCAGGTAACACATACCTTGATGGCAGTTAGGTTTATTTCCCAAATAACATGTAAATCCAAAAATGTTTGTCATAGATTGTGAATAAAGAGCAATTGAACAAACCAGAGCAAAATGTGTGCAAGGGGCATCCAGGCTGCTGTTTCTGTGTAACGTCAGCAAACTTTCAGGAGGCTGAACAAATCATTGTGTGTTTTACCCGGGATAACATTTGGAAGATGTCAGGAACATATGTCCATAAGCACAAAGATGTGGGACATGCACAGGAAATGATCGCTACTCAGATGGAATGAGACTTATCACTTCTCCGGTGGAAACAACCAGTTTCAGGCAGAAGGTGTTTGTGTTCAGTTCTGTTGGCCTTAAACAGCTGCTGAGCTCTCTGCTCTGTTCCTTAACGAATGTGTCTAAGGGTCTCATGGATAGGAAACTTCAGTTTTACCTCTGATATTATCTCTGTATAGCAGAAAAAGTACCCACTACTTCAAAATCCCTGCAGGAGAACAACTGACAGCATGTCTGTCTCATGAGATCACTCTGTGGGAGAGGTGCCTATCCTTCCTAAAATTTCTGGAGTCCAAGAATCACCAGGTCCTC
Source organism: Rhagologus leucostigma (assembly GCA_013397725.1). NCBI lineage: Eukaryota > Metazoa > Chordata > Aves > Passeriformes > Rhagologus > Rhagologus leucostigma. The sequence goes on from VZTD01005245.1 coordinate 124,422, forward strand.
TTGCTGCTTGTCAGAATAAACCAGGCTTGGCTGGTCGTAGACTGCTCCATGAAATATTTTGGCTAATAGAACATTTGCAGTTTTCTGCCCTATCATTTTCCTTCAGCTGGAAGCTCTTTAGGGCGGAGACTTAATTCCTTCATCCTCACCTAAGGGGACTCCTAATAAGGTGGAAACATGAAGGAGGGTGGCACAGGCTGCTTTGGTTTGTACTGCTTACGGAACTGGTAACTCCCCAAATTGTTTTGTGATACTCTGTGTTTCCCAGGCACCACGCCAAAGGATGAGCACAGTCCTGGATAACCAAGGCTTCCTCCAGCCCTGTGTGTTAGCCTAGGGCTCCATCCTGACTCAACTGTGGCATCTCTAGCACACAAAAGACATCACTGTGGTTTGTAGTAAAACAGTGCACTCAAGACAGCTAGAGAAATGCAATTTGAATAACTAGTGTATGTTTGCTGAGGAAAGGGGATAAAAAGAACCAAAGAAGACTTCTGTGAGCTTCCCTCTTGCAGGGTGTGATACCACAGCTCTGTTGCTCTGACCAGTTTTTAGGAAGTGAGGGGAGCACTTCCAGCACGATTCGCAGTGGCAGCCGGGGCACAGAGTGGCTGCTGGCTTGGCAGGAGCTGCCCCAGGGCACAGGAGATCCCAGCCTGTCCCTCCATCTCTCGCACACCATTGCAGCAGATGGCCACCTCCACAGAGTGGTACCTGCCACTGCTGCACCTGCCCACTCTGTTCTCAAAGCCTGTCTGTTAAAGCTTCTGCTGGAAATATTCAAGTAAAGAAGTGTTTAACTTAAATTAATAGATGAGGGTTCGGGATGAGCTGCAATCCATGCCATGCCTGCAGTCCCAGTGGTGGCATTCCCTGGAGCGGGGATGTAGCTCTCAGCAGCCCAAGCCAGCCTGACCCCGCCGCGGTTGACAGCTCAGTCCCACAGGCCTGAGGGGACACCAAGAAACCTTTCCAGGCGTTTATCACCTTCATGGTTTCAGAGACCAAAGGGGCTGTTGGCAGAGCAAGGGGGTGCTGGTGCCCCAAAAGGGCTTCTCTACTCTGTGTACTTCAGCACCCTTATGTTGGGAGCTCCTTCTGTGCAAGATGGGAAGGGCAGGAAAATCTGTATCTCTGAGCAGCCATCACTGTTCCTTCTTTTTAAAGCCTAAAGATAGACTCCATATGGGCTCCGTGCAGCGCAGTCTGACCATACATACGGTGGATCTTTTCTCTTGGCATTTTTTCAGGCAGCAGTAGACCGATGGTGAGAGGCATCCCAGTGGTGGAGCCTACTCCTCCAACAGCCTTGACAATGAGAGCATTGGAGAACGGCCTTTCTGTCAGGTCAGGACAGTAAAATACACCTTTATTTTGTCACCTATACCTTGCTAATATGACAAATATGACATGATGTTGCATAATGCTCTCACCAGCCTAGAGAGGAGAGATGCACACGGGAAGTGAAAGCAGGAAGGGTTTGTTTCCTACAGCATCTGGGATGGATGCAGAGGAGAATGTCACCGCTGGTCCTGCTGCCCAGCAGGACATGTCCAGGCTCACTGAGACAGCCCCAGCCTCTTGCACAATGCAGCAGCATTGCCAGCCTCTTTCTTCTGCTTCTCCACGAGGAGAGAGACAAAGCTGAGGGAGGTCTGGAGCTCACGGGAGTGGAAGGAGACCCTAAGGTGTGATTGCAGTGTCCCCTACATGGGGAGACAAACACAGGTGATGCTGGTGCTCAGCACCACTGCCCTGCCCCTCCTCCAGCGCCTCTCCTGCAGTCCCACAGCCCACATGCAAGCCCCATCCCTCAGATCCGTCCTGAGGGAACTTGTGGCACACAGCGTCCCTGCGTGGCAGAGCGATCACGCTGCTGCCAGTGACTTGGCCCGTGTCTGGCATGTTTGCCAGTCACAGCCCCTGCCTCACCCATTTTTGGGGGTTACTTACCCAAAACCACAGAATCACCATGTGATAGAAGTGCAGGGCTTCCTCTGCGGAGAGATGAAAGTGGGGATTGCTGAGTAACACTCATCTGAGTTTGAAAAGCCAAAAGAGATTAAAAAAAGATCACTTCCGTGTGTTTTTGCTGATGTGGTTCTGTTAGCAGGGCTTGTATCACTGGTACTATCCGGTTACAGAAAATAAACAATTCCCACCTGAACATTACCATTTCCACAAGAGTTTTTTTCAACAGCCTTTGACATCTTCAAGCTTCTGCTGAAATGACTTCTGCAGTGATGGAGAGAGGAAAATTGTTCCAGAGAATAAATGACACCAGACCAGAAGCTTTGCTTCTGTTTTGACTTGTTTTACCTGTACGTTTCTGTACCTCAGCTGTGCAGCCAGCACACAGGCCTATGGAAGGGTGCTCTCCAGCCACCTCTAGGAACCCAACACCCTGGAGGTTTTTGTATGTTCCAGGCATGGAAATTGGAGCAAACACTGGGGCTGAAGCAGGAGGTTTAGCTAGCAAGCAGTGTTTGCAGGGCTGGTTCTCCCACTGCTGTGGTTTGGTTTTTGTTCATTGCCCTCCCTGCTCAGCAGGCACAGGGCAGGAGGGGAAAGCTGGTCCTGTGGAAAAACCCGGGGCAAACATGCAAACCAGTGGAAAAATACAAAACACAAAATCCAAGCATGGAGACTTCCTCCTGTGATCATGCATAGCATGGTATGGCATTTTTTAGGGAAATAACCCGTCGTGGCTTACAGGCACCTGGAGAAACAACAGCTCCAAGACATAACTTTGCTTTTCCCTCTGTATCTGTAAGAGCTCCATGTGGGTTTGGATCTCAAAGAGCCTCTTCCAGTGGGAACAACTACCCAGTAAAGAGGAGTTTCTCAGTGGCTACAGTGTACAAGCAGGATGTTTGCTCCTGTCGCATGTTTGATGTGCATATAAAGGTGCCTGTTCTGGGGACAGCTACCTGCACACAGCCATTTTCCACTACTCATTTTCTTTTCCCCTACCTACTGAGCTGTGAATTCCCTCATGCACTGGTGGAGCTACTGCTCATTAAAACTAATCAGCTGAGCAGATGCTGAAGAAAATAATGGGCCGGGAATAAAGAGAACATTGGTCATACACCGCCAAAAATCTCTGCAACAGGCTTTTGTAGTTCACTGAGTTTTCATTCTATTCCAAATCAACATGCAAACCAGCTCTACCGGGAGGAGAGCAGTTCAGTGAGAAAGGGAACTTCAAATTATGGAGGATTGATTGCCAAATGCTACAGAAGAGACCCATTATATGAAATATTCTGCACTGAACAAAACTTGCAACGCGGTAATGGATGTAAGTGCAAGTCAATCTCATCCAACTGCCACCACAGCCATAATTGGCAAAATGGAAACTCCCTGCCCATGCCCTGAACATCTCCCTGTGATATGGGAAGCTGAGAGAGATGCTCTCTCTTTCAGTAAGTTGATACACACTGCAGAGGAACCGAGCTCAAGAAAATGTCCTACATTAAGTTAATATTCGAGTATACAAATAACTTAGGGCCAAAATTAGCCTTCAGTTGCATTAGTGTAAATGCAGCACAGCATCTCTGGGTGGGTGGGATTTTCTGGACTGTAAATGGAGGTAGGATTTGGCCCTTGGAAGGCTGTAACAGGAAGAAGGGAGAGTGCATCCCATTATCTGGCTTTGCAGGGGAATTGATAGTGGTTTCTGTGTAAGTGTGATGCTCCAGACGGCTGGTGAGAGCCCTGCCAGCATCACAGGCGAGGCTCAGGTACAGCCTGCAATGCGGGAGCCCACCAGGGAGACTGGAAAAACACAGCAACAAAAGGTGGGGAGGCAAAGCCGTGTTTGCTAAGGACATTTGTTCTAACAATTCCAATTAAAAGTCAACATAAGCAGATTTTTAGCATGTCAAACATACCTGCTGTTTTCCTGGCAGGGATACATGAGGGGCTTCATATTTCATCTGTTTGCCTTCGTGGTGCTGCCTGATGCTCTGTCGCATCAGATGCCCAGACAAACACATTTTCACACCTAGCAAAATTTTTTCTTTTTGATTTATAATTTTAATTTGTAATAAAAAGCATGGAATCTCTTTAGCTTATAATTCACATTGACAGCTTTTTGAAATGTTGTATTTGTGATCAGTATTGGAGTTAGATGCAGAGCAGAAAAAATATTTGGTAAGGTTTTATTTGAATTCAGCAAATATTTTTGGTGACATTATTATCAAACTAGTTCAAACATCTTCAGGAATTCATTTCCTCTTTCTCTCTTTTCTTGTATTTTTACATGTTCTTGATTTTTTATTTCTCCTTAATTTTGTTTGCATACTTTTGAAATCATGTTTATAACTAAGGGCAGAAATGATTTGCCATTAGAGCTGTACAAATAGCAAATTTTCCAGTTTAGTGGCCAAGATGGAAAATGAAGGGTAGGTGAACTACGTGCATTTGGAGCTGATTTGAAACACAGTATTTCTTCAGGAGCTAATTTTTACCCCCCTTAAGAAGTCAGCTCAGCATCAAACAAGAAAACGCTGCACTTTGCAAGGCCATGAATCCATCTCTCCAGATTTTTTTTTGTTGTCTGAAACCCTTTGCTGGGCTTCGTTCCCCAAACCTGCATTCTGTGGAGGTGAATGCAAGAATGCTGGGAGGAGAGAGGATAACAGCACAGGATAAGGAAGAGACACTTTCTTGGAAACAGATTTCCTGGGGCTGTAAATTGGGAGTGAAGCCAGGCTGGGGGATTAAGGTCTGAGTGTCCTCGTGCGTTTCGTGAGTTCATCCAGATTTCCACGCTGGGGATATGTCCCTCTGTAATTAACGGGCCTTAAGCTCAAGTCTGAATAGGAAGCTTGTGAACAACCCTTCCTGGAGCCAGCCTTTTGTAGCCTTGGGACTCAACTCTGCTCGGTCTCAGCGTTGTTAAAAGGGAGTTGTTCTTTTTGTGGAGCTGCCAAGAGGAAGCACTTGGGACTGTTGGGAGAATTGAGTTCCCAATGCAGTCTTAAAACAGAGACTTTAAATACCCAAATCCCCAAAATTCCACGTGTCCTCTCTTTTCTGTTTCTCACCTCCCTCTACATATTCCTCTCTCTGGCTCTTTTGGTTTCCTTCTTTTGCCCATGAGAGCCTTGCTTTACTCCCTCAAGCTCGGTGGATGGAGCAGCTCCTTCCCTCTTGTGCAGCCAGCAGAGGGTGTGGCATGGGTCCCCTTTGCTTTTTAAATGAGTGGTACAAAGGTCACATAGGAGCATCTGTTTCCCAAACAATTATTATTCCCAGTGAGGCTCAAATGCACAATGCATGTGTGCTGCAGGTCTCAGTGGCCTCCCAGCAGCTTCTGAAGCAGATCACAGCAAGGTCAGATGGCCAGCACATGGGTGGCTTAAGAAGACAGGATCTTACTCTCATATCCTACAGAAGTCATGGGCTGATCCCTTTTTCTCATCCATAACACCTTGCCCAGGCTTTTCTTCACCACTCCATTCACTGTCATATCCCATATCTACAGCATTTCTCTTTCTTCTATCAGCAGCTCTTTTTTCTTTTCTAAGCCTATTTATTTCTGTTTACTTCACTTCATCATTCCTGCTTGTCTTAACATTTTTTTTAATGTTTTGCCACCTTCTCTCTGTTTATATTTTCAGTGCCCTCAGTCCTGTGATGGGGGGAGCAGGAATAAAAATAACAACAAAAATCCCTTAGTCTTTTCATTTCTTAGATCAAAGATGACTGAGCAACCAAGGAGGAGAATTCAGGGCAGCCTTTGATGCACATTATTGATGTTGGCTTAGCATGAAAATCTCCTTGTGCTATATTTGGGCCAATTATCAGAGGTCCACACAATTAACCTGAGACACACTAGCCCCATGTAAAGCAATGAAATTTAAGGACTAGGGAGATTAATTCAAATCTTAGATGTTTCTGTGATAGGAGATTACTTACCCCGTTCCTTTGTATTTGCTGGGAATCTTGTGCTGAGGGTTTTGATATTGCATTGAAGCTGTGCTTGGAGCCCGGCTCTCGCTGATACCCCTGATTGCCTGCCTGCTCCACTGGACTCTGAGCATTACAGGTGCTTTGGCTCTCACACCTTCCAGCTTCCCATGAGAAACGCTTCACTGGCACCCGAGCTTCTGCAGCACCCTTCACAGCACTGAAACACCACCTAACCTCCGCAGCCTCCTGGTTGTACTGCTTGGTGTTTTCTCCTTTTTCCTCTTTGTTTCTGATGACCAAATTTGGGTCAAGACAAGATGTCACACTGCAGAGACAGGAATCTTGAAGACCTACACTTTTGTCTCCAGTGGGTGCCGGGGTTTTCTGACTCCAGCCACTCCTCAGAAAACTCCGTATTAGCTGTAGCTATGAATATAATCCCTCTTCTCCACTCACGACTTGTGAAACTGCACCAGTGTCCAATCTGGGGCTCCCCAGGACAAGACAGGGGCAGGCTGGAGTGGAAAGCTACCAAAACAGTCAGGGAGACCTTTCTTTTTTTAATTCTCAGGCCTCAGTGCGTAATTTCATTCAGTTGTCATGTCTCGGATCCACAAAATGACGTATCCAACTGCCTGGGTCTCTTTGGGATCATTCACTCAGAGCTGCTGTGAAAAAAGACCCCTCTGGGGTTTGCTTCCTTGGAGCTGGCTGGTGTTTCCACAAGATCAAGTATGTGTACATCTGGAACATGGCTCCCCCCTCCCTTATACCATCCTCTCCCAGTGCTTCCTTCTCCACAGCTGGCTCTTCCTGTGCTCAGAAGCAGGACAGACAACCTCTTGCCTCTTCCTCCCCTTGTCCTTGAGAGCATTCATGGTCCCATTCATCCGCGCTGTGGCACTGGTTCAGTGCTGAAAGCCAGCCTGAGGTGCACTAGCCAGTCTCCAGAGGAATGGTCTGGAGTCACAGCCCAGTAAGAAGGTTTGCCTTGCAGGTGTCCCGAAACATCTCCTGGAAGAGCACAGACAAGGTCTGGATTGCATCAGAGCCAGACCCTCTACTCATTCCTTCTCCAGGGGCTGCAGAAACTTCTTTTATTACTTGTAGTCTGGCATGGAGCCTGCTGGCACGCACAGCCCTCCTCCCTTTTTGTGGCCTCTGACAGAGGCAACTTGACAAAGCTTTTGCCTACACCTGACAGTCTGTGATCAGACAGCACTGGGCAGCTGATGTGGTTTCCTACGAGGACCTTCTCAGGAGCTGAAGTTTGTTTCTGCAATCAGGTTTCTTCTGATGGAGAAGGAAACATTTCTCTTGCACCCCTGGGCGTTATGCCATGTATCAGTCATGGACACAACTTTTGTGGGCTGGGGACTCCTTATCTCTCATTCCTTTTTTACACCCCTAAGTTATGATGAGAGCTTTGTCAGCACTTCTAAGTGTTGTCCTTCTTCCCCATTTGTACAGTCCATTGTTTACCAGCTAGTGTGATCCCACTCTGGCTTGAAGAGAGCAATCTTTGTTTCAGGTGGACTCAGATCCCTCTTGAGATGCCTCATTGCCATTCACAGCAATGAATTAAGTCATGGTGAATGGCTGCAGTTCAGACTTTTGCTGTACTCATTGTAATGAACTCACCTCAAACTGAACATGTTTGCCTTCTGTCTCGGAACAAAAATGCATAAAGAGAATTTTTACCTGTTTGTGCCTTGGCATATGGGAGCTATGGGTTTCCTTAGCCCTTTTTTTGTTTATTATATAATTTTTTGTTATATGTTTAACTTTGACGATATGGGCAGAGATCCATCAGCTTATTTATCTGCAAAGCACTTTCCATTCATACTGACGGGGCTCAACAACTCTGGAGCGTTTCAGGAGACTGGATGGCTTGTTACTTACAGGATCATCAAAGTGGGAGACAGAAAACAACAAATAGTCTGTTAAATCATCCAGCCCCACCCCTGTCAATGAGCAATTTTCTATTTTACTTATCACTGGACTGTTGAACCTGTTCAAACCCACCTGCCAGCAGAACTTGTGAAGACGAGCAAGCAGCAGCCCTGCCACCTGGGGGAGAGCTGGGTCTCTGCCTTGTCTCACACACTCTGTGTCACCTCCATGGCACACTCCAGCAGGAGCACCCGGGGCTGCAGGGAAGGGTAGCAAAGCAAACCAGCCTCCCTCGGGGTCAGGAGCTCCAAGCCAGGGCTCAGGCAGGCCCAGGAGCTGCCCGTAACAGGAGCTTGGTAAATTTGTCACTTCTTATTCTAAGGCAGTTTTGCAGATGAAAAGAAGGCTTGAGTCCCCAAGGGTCTCCATCTCGCACCTTTCATGAGCACTAAATAATTTAGTAAATAAAGTCTTTACATGTTTAGTGCTCCCATCCTATTTCTGAAGCAGCTCAGTCAAAGCCCTCTTGAAAGCCAGAAAATAATGCTTTCTAAATGTAGTCTGAACACCAAATATTGTTAGAGTTTACTTCATCTGACCTTTGGTCACTGTTCTTTGCTAGTGCCAAATCTACATAGTCTTAAAACCAGACTTACACCTGTTGTAATAGCTTTGTCTCTGTTAATTGCCTATGCTGCAGTTTGGGTATCTTAGCAGGTACTGCAAAAATGCCTTTCTTTGTCAACAAGCTCTTTATTTCTTTTTAGATTCTGCAATTTTCTCAAGCATGGTTGCTAACTGCCATTTTCCTATGCAAAATAGTTTCTTTTTTTCCCTGTATTCCTTGTGTTCTTTCAGTTTTATATAGAAAAAGAACAGCCTGCCTGAGTTTCACATCCGAAATGCTCAAAAAAATGGTTGGTGTGTCTGGACAACCATAATTTGAGAAGTCTTCAGAGAAAATTTATTTGAAAGCTAGGGGTGCTCAATACTTGCTGAAAAGAACCCTGAAAACCAGAGAACAAAACACATTCCACTGCCCAGGTATTTCAAGCAGCAGATCTATTGCCACCGATGTTTCTGAAAGCTTTTATTCTGCTTTCCTTTTGTCTTCTCCAGGCACAAAGGATTCAAAGGAAAAATGATATGACTACTACTTCTAAATACTCATAGATTTTCCAGTGTACCTGCACCAGTGGTGTCTGGGAACCAGTGATGGGATGCCTGTTTTTTAGGGCCTGTCAAGTGGTGTGACGTTGTTCTTCCTGGAAGCCAGAGGAAGGTCCATGCTGTGGGAAGGAAGGTTACTGAAATGGAGGGATGTGAAGCCCTTCTGAGAGGGGCCCTCACTGGTGAAAGGGACTTTCTCCCAGATTAAAATACATTTATATTCCAGGAAAGGAGTTGGACAGACTGTTTTGTATGGGAGAAAGGGACAGCATCGACTGCAGATGTTCAGAGGAGCCTTGGGGAAAGCCATTTTTAATGAGCCTCAAGATGCACTTTTTGAACCTGGAAAAGCTTGTTATTCCTCTGTCCAAGTTTGATCTGAATATATTTACTCCAGTCAGAAGCCCTATTCAGCAGGCCCGTACAGCCTGTTGGAGTCCATAGAAGTTGAACACATGCTTCAATGCTTTCAAAGCCATGGATTTTAATTTTTTTTCCCCCAGTTTCTGTGTTCCTCAAAGACCGTTTTGCACGTGTACCAAAGCAACACCAACCAGTCAGTAAAGCTGCTCTCAGATCACAGCACTCCATCCCCTGTTTGTTTGAAACCTGCACCCTCTGCCAACTCAAATCTCACCAAAAGCCGCAAGGAAATACCATGCGACAGACTTTGCCTGTGAAAGACACACAAAATGGGTCTTCAAAGGCTCGGTGGTGTGTTCAGTCAGCAGACACTCACTTGCAACGTGTCTGGGGAGGGTCCCGGGCTGGGACAGCCCGGCAGACGGAGCGTGGCGGGACCAGCGGCGCCGGCTGAGCTGCACGGGAAAGGCTCCACGGAGGAACATGCGTCCTGCCGGGGTGACCGACCCAGGGCTGGTGGGAGCAGTCAGCTGGCACATCACCTGCCCCCATGTCCAAATTCTGACCTTGCCAGCTGCCCTTCTGACAAGCACTATCTACTTTGCAGGAATTATCCCTGCTGGCACGGCAAAAATTTTAAGGAGGCGTCATTTTGTCCCTCTGGCCGTGAGTGCGTTTCATGGTAGAACTGGCTTATCTACAGCCTGAAGGTCTGAGTCTCTAAGAAACCATTTGTCCAGACCCTTTGGTAGGGATGTGCTGGATAAATCCTGCCATGTTCTGGTGGGTTAGAAAATTGTATTGTATCCTTGGAGCAGGAGCTGCCTCTTGATTGAGCTCACTGCCCCACCAGGAGCAGTTGTATTTAGAAACCAACCACATTTGGTACTGTGGCTGTCAGAACATAATGTGGGTGAATCAGGCTGCACAGGGAATTAGAGATATATTTATATAGCTCACCTCACCACAGGTCAAATTCCCTCTTGGAAGGAGAAGCTCCAGTTTTCTGGCACACAGACCATTTCAGAGACACTGCTAGGAATATTGTAGGCTTGCTGGGAGACATGATGCTACCAGCCCTTCCCAAGCTCATCAGAGAGCAAATGGAAAACAATAGCTTCCGGAAATGCACCTTTTGGGAGCTAGGAGCAGCAGAGCAGGGCAGGTGAAACCCAGAAGCTTTGCAGGGCCTTTTGGGAGCCCGAGTAAAAGCTATGGTATTGAAAGATTGCTGCAAAGAGAAAATTCTTGTATATTAACATAATGGACATAATTACACGTTTGATCTTGTCCATATTTATGAAATAGTGAATGGGGAACCCTGAAGGAATTCAAGGAAGAAATTACCTTATTGAACCCTCCCTGTGAACTCAGGTCCACTGTAAATCACGTTCCTCTGCTTCCAGTACCTCACCAGAAGGGCTGAACTGCCCTCAGTGCTCCCAGCCCCGTTAATGTCAGCTCTGCAATGAGCTCTGCCAGGCCAGTGCTGACCAGGCTACATTTTAAAATCACAGGAAAAGCAGCATAATCTGACTACTTGGACTGCACAGGTCTAGTGACAGGGGCTAAATTTTTCTTGTGTCTCTGCATCCCATAATACTAATCCCTGACTGTGATTTACCTGGGATAACAGACACTGCTCCACTAGCTGTTCTTGCAATTATAGTTACGAAAATTTAGAAAAAAACCATATCATTCAAGCATTTAAAAATAAGGGCTTTTTAATTTTATCCTTATTTCCTGGAGAGCTGGAAGGTTATGGGCATCTGCTTGTATAACCCTCTTACTGCAACATCAAATGTTTTTTATCCTGATCTGTGTTTCGAGAACACCAGGGGTAGTTTTACTACACAAATAAAGAAACAGAGGGATGAATGGAAATACTGTTCAATTGAGAGTCCCTCATTGATAAAATACCTGTCACATACTTCTGCCTGAAGTACACAGACACGCTCGTATAGCAATGTGGCAAGTGGTCCACTAATCATATTCCAAGTAAGTCCTAAAAAGGAAAATTCCTACAATCTTCAAATCTGTAGAGGAGCAGATGGATGACGGCAAACTCTAAGTGCTTTACTGGCTGCCTGCCTGCCATCCTCTGAACAAGGGCTAATAATAATACCACTTAAAAGAGCTGCTGAAAGGTTAGATTAGTTTCACTGCTGCAATTTGCAAATAATCCAATATGTGAGTTTACTACATCTTTTGCTATGGCCATGGTCAACAAATTCCTGGGTGCAGTATGTTTACCCACTGATAAGTGCCTGTGCTTACCTTTCAGCAAAAAGAAATCAGTAGATTGGATCTGGGTCCTTGTGAACTCACTGGCAAAATACAAAGGAAGTTTCAACAACCATTTCTTTTTACAACTCCCAGTTTATTCAGTCAGGGAGCAGGGAGGAAAGCCTGCACCCACTCACCTTCTGGCTTTTTCTGCAGCTTTTTAAGCCTTTCTTGACAGGAGTTTGGAGCCTTAAATGTTGCATGTGAATTGAGGGAAGCATTGTCTCACCTTGAATTCCTGGGCAGGCACGTGGTAAATCCTAGAGTGGTTTGCACAGCTCTGCCACAATGCACAGCTGTGTCCTGCCAAGGCCAGGGACTACGGGGACCTTCCCTGCAACCACACTCCACCCATGGGGCTTGGGGCTTCACGCTGCCACTGGCCTGGCCAAAATATTGCAGCCATTCTCATTCCCAACAAAAAGTCCTGCTCTGAAGGAGGCAAGCATGGGGTCAGCAGTAAGTGCAATGAACTCTCTCTCGTCGGACACCGAACAGAGACAGGGCTACAGAAATTAAATAGCTGGCAAATAACCCTGGATTTATGGGCTCCAAAATGAGGAAGTTTGATTTCTCTCTTTTCTGTTCTCGTTCTCTTTTATTTCTTACATGATGAGGTCTATGAACATTTATGTCCAAAGCCGTGAACTACCATTGCCCTCCCTCTCTCTGATGGTTAATAACCTCAGATCTGGATTATACCAGCATATAGGGAAGGCCATGTTTTTACATGAAACCATCACCACAGAGGATACATCAGGAAACAAAATGATCTTGGAATGACATAATATTGTGGATAACCCCAGCTAGCAGCTACGTTCCACACATCTCATTCACTGGCCCCAGTGGGATCGGGGAGAGAATCAGAGGTGTAAAAGTGAGAAAGCTCATGGGCTGAGACAAAGACAGTTTAGCAGGTAAAGCAAAAGTTACACACAGAAGCAAAACAAGCCAAGGAATTCACTCATCACTTCCCCTTGCCAGGCAGTTGTTCAGCCATCTCCAGGACAGATGTGGGACACCCTTGGGCTGGCTGTCCTGGCTATGTCCCCTCCCAACTCCTTGTGCACCCCCAGATTCCTCACTGCTGGGGCAGCACAAGAAGCAGAAAAGGCCTTGGCTCTGCGTAAGGCCTGCTCAGCAGTAACTAAAACATCCCTGTGTTGTCAGCACTGTTTCCAGCACAAATCCAAAACATAGTCCCACCTTGATACTTTGAATAAAACTTACTTCATCCCAGCCAAACCCAGATCATTTTAATTCCAAATAGATTCAGAAAACATCTGAAGATAAGAAAAAAGAGGCTTGGCACCTAGAAAAATGACCATGACCCTTACATCTGTTTGAATTGACCAGTGTGACATGGAAAACACTTCTTCTGTGGTTCCTGAACCTGACATCTCCAGGAATCTAAATGGCCCAACCTGCTCATTCTGTTAATTTCTTTACTTGTTTTCCTCTCTCTAATCAGCTCTTTAGAAATGGTTATTTATTCAATTTTAATTTTGAGTAAACAGGAGGCATCCCAGCTGCACCCTCCTTACCAGCTCCTGCTCAGACCTTTGACTTTCTTGGTGAGAGCAGCGGGTTTGGCCCGTTTGACAGGAGTTTGGTCACCATATGACTCCTACAATCTCGGGGGCAGGGTGTGGTGCTCTTGTCACTGCCAGCAGGCTTTCAATCCTCCTGGTCATCTTACTTTTTGATACCGACATGGCATCTCTGCCAAGCAATCCAAACAACACAAGCAGGGTAGAAAATACAAGTTGTATTTGCCGTACAAGGACCTTCTTATACTAAATGGAAACGAAACTAATCACAGAACCCACCCATAACACTACATTGACCCACACTTTGCACGGTCAATGAATATTTTTTTCCCCTGCAGCAAGAACCGCCAGCCCTCCCTCGGGAAGCACATCAGGCCGACACACCTCACCACACTCTGGTTTCCACAACAGACCAGGCTGATGCAGAGGGGACACCCACCAGCACACAGACACCCAGTGACACCCACACACACAGCCCAAGGAACCACAGCAGTCTCATGCTGACCTGGGAACTGAACCCAGCATCACCAAACAAACTGATGCAGGACCATGTTATTGCCACTGCTGTCAATACTAACCCATCTGTTTGGACCATTTAATACTTTCTGTCACTGAGAGGTTCTGCACTGCTGGTGTTTGCAGCCAGCCTTTGAAATGTTGCAGAAGGAATCCCTGGAGCTACGGAAATGCATTTTCTTTTTCCATAAGAATTCACCTAGATTTTGCTGAGTTATGGATTTTGAAAACAGCAATTTCTCTTCTGTCCTTTCATGTTTCTCCTAGAAAAAATGAGCAGTGGATTTTCAGACTAATTGATCCTGACTGTTCTTGTGCCCCAAAGCACGTCTACAGAGCAGGGCTGGGAGGGCTGGGAGTGCTGGGAGGGGCAGCTGCACACCCACGGACTGGACAAGCTCCTCCAGCAAGAGCACGGATGGAGCCTCCAAGTGAGGAGATAGAGGGTGAGCTGGGGTGGCCTCAGCTGCCTCGTGAGCCCCTTTCAGGTGTGATAACCAGCTCTGGCTGGACAGGATGTTGTGGAAATATGGAACGAGACACTTGGGTCCTTCAATCCTCCCCTCTCCTCCTGTCTCTGGGTGTGTGACCCCTCGCCCCGTCAGCAGCTTGGCACAAGCACCACGTGGTGTGACCAGACGTGGGCAGAGGTGGCCGAGGTGATGGCAATGCCCAGGACTCAGCGTGCCCTCACCAGTAACACTGTATACTGAATGCACACACAAAAAGGCAAGAGCAGACATAAAATAATTCTGGTTTTACCTCTTTTTTTTTTTTAAATTACACGGAAAGTGACACTTAGCAATACATTAAAAGAATTCTATTTAAGCTTCAAAGTCATGAATTGGAGATGAAAGAAGGGGGTTATTAGTGTGCAACCTTAATTCTGTCCCCTATCTGCATTATGCTACAGAATTTAATTGTCGAATCACTTGTGCCTCAGGGACAGTCCAAAATGAGAGTTCAAGAGGCAGAATCAAGACAATTTTAATGCAGCACTAATTTCTCGACATTGCAGTACACAAGTTTTGCATCCTGAGTAGCTTTTTTGAATGTAATTTAAAAATTAAGAAAAAAAGTCTGCAGGAAAGGAAGCACAATTATTTATGAATGGGAAACTGAGATGTGGAGCAATTAAGAAAGCTGTTCAGAGTCACATTAAAAAATGGCAGTGGAGAGGAAATTAAACCTAGTTTCCCAGTAAAGTTTTGATTGCAGGAAGCTGACCCATGGTAGAATACTTCTGTGCAACTGTTGTTCAAAATTAGATGATTTTTATAAACAACTTTTATCTATAATGCCTATGTTTTTAAGTGTTGGACTGTCTCCTGTACTTTAAAAGAAAAAATGTCCATGTCCTAAAGCATGTGTAACAATTACTTGAATAACATAGGAATGTCCTTTCTGTATTTTCTACTATCCAACTTATTGCATTCTTTACTGCAAGGTAAGTTAAGAAAATGATGGCACTGGGACAAGCCTTTCCCACAGGCCACGCTTCCCTCCACACCGCCCTCCTGGTCATGGGGGCCCTGTGGAACGTGGAAGGATTTCTGTGCTTCTGGTAAGTGATGCTCAGCACTGCTTTCCAGGAAAAGTAATTGTCCATTAGTTTTCCGTCTCTGCCTGTGTGCACACAGCGAAGGAGAGCCCGGCAGGCATCAGCTGACCCTGGTGAGGAAGGAACAAGGTGCTGCAATGCAGCCCACACCAGGACTCCACCGGTCCCCCCGGCTGACCTGGAGAGATATGATCAAGGAAACAACAGCATCTGGAAAGCAGTTGTGAGGTCTGCTTGTCTCAAAAATCCTTCTCAGTAGAGAAGGGCTTTGTGTGGTGGGCTGGGTGTCCCCTCTGAGACCTTTTCGTGGCTAAGGGGCTGCTGTGAAGATGCTCTGACAGCTGAGTGTGAAGTCTTGGCCTCATTCATGAGGAAGTTCAGTGGTGGGGTCTCAGCTGCTTCAGCAGAAATGTCCTTGTGGCTACAACCCTCTTTGGTCCTTCCTCTGCTCATTTCCAAAATGCCTCATCCAGATGCTCTGTGGCCACCACAGCACCTGCAGCCTTCAGGGAAAGACAGCGTAGGAGGGCAAACGAAATGTGCATTTTCCTTCTGCCGGTATGGAAGGAGTCCTAAGAGGCACATTGCCCTCATCTCTCTTCCCTCAGCCTGTTTCCACCTCACAGGGGGACCATAGCTGCTTTTCCCTGCAGCCCTCTGAGTTCAGGAGCTTCCTCTCCTTCTCCCGCTCTGCCGAGTGCCCAGTCCTGATTCTTTATGTACAGCAGCACCCAGGTAACCCTGCCCAGGCCCCACATATCTGTGCACTCTCTGGTGACGAGACAGAGCTGGGAGCCAGGGCAGGGCTGCCGAGGGGACCTCCCTGCCATTAATCCAACCTCCTTCAGGACTGCAGCCGTGTAACTGCATCCAGCTTTCCCTAGGAAATGACTGTGAGCTTTGGGGGTTTTGTTCCATCCCGGGATACAGTTATGCAGCCTCTGTTTGTTTGCACAGATTTGTCTGCCATCAGCTTTGTGCAAACAGCCAGGAAGCACAGCTGATGGCAGGCGCCGAGGCTCCTGGGCTCCCACAGAGGTACTGCTCTGTGTTTATGAGGGCTAATGCTGGAAGGGTTAAGACGTGTGTCTGAGCCAGCAGGGATAAATCACAAAAATCTTCTCTCTTCAGCTTCTCTTCATCTACATATATGGCCTTCAGCTCAGCCTCCCACCAGATTGCAAACGCATCCCCACAGCTCCCTGTGAAAGAGCCAGGGCTTGATTGAATCTCTCAGAATACTTTAGGTACAAGATCATCCTCCCCTTAGCTGGAACTCTGAATAAAACCATCCTGATCCCAGAAAGCATCACTTAATCAGTGCTTCTTTTTTTTCTGCATCCCTCGGTTCTGCCATCGGGACACCTGGTATACACAAAATCCTTTATTTACTATGAGGCATTTATGGCACAGCCAGAAATGGAAGGGAATGCTACTTCGTGCCTTGAGATCACTTTGCAGCTCCCATCCCACACAACCACCTTGGAAATTGTGAACTACTTTGTGGCCTCTTTCGCAGAAAAAAATCCATCTTTCCCAGACTTTCCAGGTCACACTCTCCTTTTCAGCCTCCTCGAGGATGCAGCTGTATTCCCCTCACAGGTACAGATGAGTAACTGCAGAAAACTGGAGACCCTGGTCAGCACTGTTGGGTAAAGGAGAGGTGAGGAAATGAGGAAAACTGAGAGAGAGTTCTGTGGAGGTCTCTGCAGTGGCTCATATGTTTTCCTGAAGTTCAGGATAAGTTCACCGAAGTGACTGGGATGTTCAGCAGAGGAAGAGGATCAATCCTTTTATTTCCTCCTAGAGTTGTGTCTCACTCTTGGAGAGGTGCTGACCATGGCTTTTTCTTCCTGGCAGACAATGTGTGAGAGGAATAATGCAACCTCAGTGGGAATAGACAGAGATTTCTGAAGTGACCAGTACCCATAACAACTGGATTCAGGCTTTTATTTTGCAGCTCATCCTAAATGGAGTCAAGGGCTTATTTGTATGGCGAGGATTAGCCATGGGCTCATGTAGGAAACCGAGGGGTTAAAACTTCCACAGGCAGTGATGGATTTGATCTAAACCCCTGGAGAGAACTCAGGTTGATGTGTTGACAAGATATATGGATTCCAAGCAAGAGAATTACAAACCTGTATTTTTGTAGCTATAAATAAGAAAGTGTATTGAGTGATTTGGTGGAGGGTTTGAAGTATAGTAATGTGATTTTGTAGTTTAAGTTAAGCATTTAGATGTCATAATAGAAGTATATGGGTGTACATGACCCAGCAGATAATTGGTAGAAAACAGACGCACTGCAGTAAAAGTGACCAAAGGTGATAGGTTATCAAGTCAAAACAAAGTTTCGTGTTAATTACTTATTGGACCAGAAAGTTATAAATTGCTGTGTAACCCTGAAACTCGTGACTATCTGCCATTACGGCGATTTGTTACTAAGCTCCACGGACTCCGAGACTGATACCTTGTTTGTTATTTTAAGTAATAAATTGTGTATAACCGTGATAGTCCCATCTCTTTAATAAAAGGTCCGACCTGAAAGAAGTACAGAAACAGCAGAAAACCTTACAGGCTCATATCCAGAACAAGAAGCTGGACTCACTCACCCCACCACTTATCATCCCATTGAGATGGATTACTGGATGGGTGGATGGATGGATGGATGGATGGATGGATGGATGGATGGATGGATGGATGGATCCCAGCAATTCATCAGACAACAGCAACATGAGGAAGATGGAGGTTCCAGTTAGCTCCATTTGACACTGTGGCTTTAGGTCTGAATATCTCCCTGTTAAAGCAGTACCAAAGGTACTGCTGAACTTCCTTGTGTCTCTTACGTTGCTCCCTTTCCATGGCCAAATGAAAGTTGGCCAGTTTGGTCATAAACTCGTGGGAATCTGTGGAAGTCAATGACAAATTCCAGACAGTTTGTAACATCATTAATGAGCAGTTAATTATCTTGGATGGAAGAGCGTCCCTACAGGATTGCAGTATGGAGAGACACTGTGCTCTGTAAAGATAGGAAAAAAAGATAAAACTGTGATATTAGAAAAGAGCTTGTTTTCAGTGAAACAGATGCTAAAATATTACAAATACCCTGACAGACTAAGCAAAAGCTACAAGCTGAAAAGGAATCCTGTGTGTTAAAAACAGGTTTGACACATCTTTCTGAACTGTTTCTTCACCAGATGTCTTGCTCCATCACTGGGATGTCTGAGCTGGGCTACAGTCCCTTCAAGGATGGAGTGCAACCTGTGACACAGACAAAATAATTCCTGCCCAACACTGAGCCCAGAAAGGCATTTTCACTTTCACAACCGTGTCCCACAGTGACTTCAGCAAGGCATCAGCTCAGTACCGGCCTGGAATCCCACCACCTGCACTCACGCTCACCCGGGAGACTGGTGATGCTTCATCTCCAGTACCAACCCAGGGGCATCTCTGCCCTCACCCACAGACTGAATCCAACCCTGGGCTAAGTCATCTTGTGGCGTATAGTGCAATATCTAGGTTGGAGGCTTGAGGCTGGAGGGGATACCCTGAGTCTCAGAAATATCTTCTTCTGGCCATTTCTGCTCAACTCGCAGTTTTTATTTGCATGATCTTCATGGCAGGGTCTGCTGTGGTTTGTATGTTGGGAATAGCAGTTCAAACACAGCTTGATCACTTTGCCTATCTCCTGAGCCTGCCTTAAGGCTGGATGTGGTGACATTTCCATGTTATCCAAATTAGACCCAACCTCATCAGATCCCAACTGCTTCTAAGAAAGTGCAACATCGCACCTGCTCCCCACAATCTCCCAAGCACATGCCACCAGAGAGGTTTTTTCTTACAACAGCTTACAAGATCTGGTTCTCACTGCAGTTTACCCCAGGCACGCTTACTATTCTATTTTGTCCCCACCTTGCAGCCTATATTTAGGACTGGCTTGTGCGACTGATTGCTGGGCGTGCCATCAGACATCCACTTCAATGAGATGCAGGCAGTTCCATTCTTACCATTGTTTCATTGCTAAGTCACTAATTCGTTTTACATTAAAATGTCAGACAGGATTTTGAGAGCCTTACTCACAAACATGAGCATTTATTCATATAAATATACTTCCTTATGTTATGGGTGTACTTCCTGCCCACTCAATGAATAAAAGAGTACAACCTCTCAGTCATGTTATTAGGCGGCAGATCTAGCTCTAATTTCGGTTTTACCCATTCCTGATTATCTCAAGACTTCCAGAAAGTCTCATCTGCACCTGATTCTTTCTGAGACTGACAGGAGGCATGTAGAAACACAGGCAAGGAGCTCAGTGCAGAGGTACAATCTTGCCAGTACACACATAAGGAAAGAGGGAATGCTGTAGGTTGTTGAGCCAATTTGTCCTTCACATCAGCTACAGGACAGATTTAACCCTTCGGAGTGTCATGCAGAACACAATACATGCTGCTTGACTGTAATTTGAAGAGAGGACATAATATTTTCTTAGGACTTCCTCAAAGTCTGAGGAAGCTGAGAATCACTATGAGGTTAAAAACAGGGGGCAAAGCAATTATGGCTAACTTGCAGTCTCGTATTTCTACGGAAGATCAAAGTAACCCATGTACTGCAGGAAAGACTAATTCCCAATGCAGTGTTCCTTACCATTTCTGCAAATGTTACTCCTTCCTAGGTTTAAAGTAGATTTTTCTATAGAAATTACTCTTCCAGTATCTTATATTGACATACGTTTCCATCTCCCATTTATGTATATTTATAGATACAGATATATTTTTACATATATATGTTCATTCCAGCTGTATCAGTCCTATCTCCTCTTTTAATATCAGTCTTGGTTTATGACCTCAAGTAATTTGCAAGAGAAATACAGCTTGTAGTTCCGAGCTTCTCATTTTAGTTTTAAGGCCACAAAACAAAATCTAAACTGAAACATCTTTAAAGGATTGTAGGATTGTTCAGTCATTAAAAAGATGGTACCTCTTTCCAAGGCACATTTTGCTAGCCATGAGAGTCACATGTTGTACCAGCATGTATCTTCTGTTCAGATTTATTAGTGATGGACGTTAAATAAATTTGTTCTAGGAATTTAATTGGAAAGTAGACCAGCCTTACTGCATTTAAACCCATAACTCTGACACTGCCTCTCTTTTCCATGAGCAACTTGAACGACTTTGTTTTAATAGTTTGCATACAAAACACATATTGGCATGTCATCATTTTAAGTAGAGTTACATTTTGACAGCAAGGTGGTACAGTGAATGAGGTGAGACAAAAGAAAGAGTCCTTGGTTAGGCTCTAAATAACTGACTAATGCTCAGATTTTATGTCCCTATTTAACTTTCACTGGCTCTAAGTAACTGAGTGGGTCAATTAATCCTCATAACAGAAGGCAATTGCACTGCTGTTTCAATCCAGACTGCAGAGAAAAAAACACACCGTTTTGTTTTCAAAGAAAGCAACTGCTGTACCAAGCCAGGGTCTTGGGCAATTTATTTAGTGTCAATTTGTGACAGCCCCCAAGATCTGTGCTGCCATGTCTGTGCATTTAATGTCATGGGCCTGGACATAATTGCTTGTCATGAACGTTGCAAAGTCCATTAAAGAGCTTATTCCCTTCAGGGGAGAGCAGAGCTGCACCTGTGATCCGTGTGGCAATGGCTTTGTGCGCAGAGACCTGATGCAGGACTTCCACATCCTTTGTTCCACGGCCCATCAGATATCAGATATGATATATAATATATATGTATGATATATGGTATGTTATATATTCCTATCACCTTAAGCAGCTGATGGATTTGCCCTGGTGGCTCGTTAAGGGGTGTGCTCACATGGTGGGCAGATATTTCATGATTCATTATCTCTATTGCAAGAATGGTCACACGCAATGTGCGCTGAAAACTGTTCATACTCTGCTCTAACAAAAAAAGATTATTAGATAGGAATTATTAGATAGCAAGTTTCCTCATTAGTCTTCCCACTGCGTTCACCACCACCTGAGGTCTATAACTGAAAGAGGAGGTATGAACACACTGAGTGTGGTGGTGCCTGGCTTTGGACAACGAGCAGATTGAAGATATTTCCTACCCACAGGTAAGAGCTGGATAACTCCTGGGTACCTAGAACAGGAGGTACCAACACTAAGGTGAGATAAAGGTGTAATTTGAATTTTTTCCTCAGATTATTGTGCCTTCTAGTCCTAAGTCTCCTCTAGGAAAAAGTGAGGACTAAGCACTGCAAAAAGAAGATTGTTACATACGCTTTTTTCTTTTCAAAGAGGAGGCAGTTCTCATTATAGCCAGTAATACAATGAATGGAGCATTAGCCCAGGATGTAGGTGATAGGTTAAATTCCTTTCTATTACTTTGGAAATGTCCCACTGATTTCACACATATTATCAGTTCTTCTTTGATCCAGTGACTGTGCACAGAGATCAGACTCTGTGTGCTCCTTGCAGACCATCCATTTTTGCTGGCTTTAGCTCCTTCTTCCCATATAGACTTTGCATCATATCTTGTCTTTGAAAGTATTAATAGTTTTTTTGCCACTACCTTGGTGCTAGGAAGCAACATTAGACCCCAAAATAAATCTGTTCAGGATGCATTTAGCTTGTTTAATTTTCTGTTTTATTTAAATAAGCCATCTTTTACATATATAAGTTGCTCTGTATAAAACCTTTTATATGTGAGCCTGTGAGTAATGCCTCAGCATCATGTAAGTCCCTGAGGTTTGTTTCCCAGCATCTTTCCCTGGTAGAGGCAAGAGGAAATGGCCACTGAGAAGCATTAGAGAAAAGAGAGACCAATTCCCATGGCAGCTGCCTGGAGAGAGGAAAGGCAGGGCCGGTGGCTGGCATTTTACCGATTGCAGCCAGGCACACACTTTGCTATGATGCACTGCCACTCCAGACTGACATGGGAGAGGTTTTCTGACGGGCTCTGAAGGCTTGATGGCCTCGTACCTGCTGAACATCAGCTATCTTGCTTTAGTGACTGTGTAACTGGGAAGCTGCAGGTGAAAAGCTTGGGGGATTACTTTTGAGGTGCGGATGTAGAAAGACTCTTCACAATAAAAGTAACAACACCCAGGTGGGGGTGGGTTTTTTATGAATTCATATGTTTTTCAGAGGCCAGATTGACATTCCTTGTCCATGATTGCCTTGTAGCTGCAGCACAGGGCACAGAAACACTGTAGGTTAAGCACAGGTTGCAGCGTTCCTGCAGGTTAGGCACAGGCCCTCTGCCACAGATTCACCACTTTCATACACATTTCACCTGTGTAAAGTCTTACACACCATGGCAGGGACAAGGGCTTTTGCTTGATGTGTGAAGCAGCAGGGAACAAGGCTGCTCAGGATCCATCTTGATAGAATTCCCAGTTTTGCTGTAACTTCAGTTCCTTGCCATCTAATTAGCAGCACACTTACCAGTGCTCATTCAGATACAACGATCTAGGGGAAAGCTGATGCTTTTAACTCATCATTTGCAACTGTATGAGATTGCAACTGTATCAGATGTCCCCTTATGAATACGACCGACAAAGTTTAATAATTACTGTTTCAAAAAAGATGAGCTGATGAGGCAAACAATACTTGTTTCCTTCAGTGAAAAATCAGCCTTTCTGCTTAATTCATAATCATCTGCCTTGAATTACAACACAACAAAAATTATTTCTTCCAGTCTTCTATGTAGAAATAGGAAAAGAAATAATTAACATGTGATGACGGAACTGCAAAGGGTATCTTTAGTTCAGCCATGTAGTCTGCTACACTAGCCACATGTGGAATTCAATATTTTGATTTCAAATGAGAGCACTTACTACATTCCTCATTGTATAAATGATTTTGCAGCCATTGGTAAACAGGATTATGTAAAGGCCTGACTCATGGGATGCTGTATTAAAAAGGACAAATTGATGGGGAACGTCCCATGAAAGGCCTCAATATTTCTGCAGATTGAATAAAATTATCAAGAAATTGCAATCACAAGTTTT
The DNA here is from genome assembly GCA_013397725.1 of Rhagologus leucostigma. Taxonomy (NCBI): domain Eukaryota; kingdom Metazoa; phylum Chordata; class Aves; order Passeriformes; genus Rhagologus; species Rhagologus leucostigma. Next base: position 147,663 of record VZTD01005245.1, read on the forward strand.
TCTAGAATATTTTCCTTTTAATACTGAATGACAGACTCCCTTAAAGTAGGATGAAAGGAAAAAATTAAAAAGAAAAGAGTCTGTTATCCTAAATTGACCCTTAAGTCCTGTTTAGAAAAAAAATATTAGGAAGAAGGGAAAAACTGGGCTTCCAGGAAAACAGTCTTATCAAATTCCTAACTAGAAATGATATGAAGAGTGGTAGACCATGATCTCTGAGACTGGCTCTTTAGAATTATATATCCAGTTCTCATCAGGAGTGGTTCGGAAGAAAAACTTTATGTAAAGCTGATACTGCTATTTGTCAAATCCAAGGTTTCAATGGGAAACATCATTGCTTTTTGAGTACTATGCAATGAAGGAGAACTGCTGTTGTTGGTGTTCCTGCTTTGTCTATTATCTTTTATAATGAAGGAATGATATCCTACTCGAACATACTTTAGTTCAATCACTGATGAATCAGGAGTCCCTCCTATACTGCCATCAAAGATTCTTGAACATCTGCAGAATCTGAGCTTTCATTTCTAAACAAAATCATTTCTAATCTCTGTGTTTGAAGAGGAAAAAACTTCAACTTTCAAATATGAACTGAGCGCAGACTGATGCTGTTCTCTGTTAGGAGGTGAGATAGTAAATCCATAGCAATATGAAAGATGAAATCCCTCCCCATCTCCCACCTTTCATTTCAGTAGGCTGAAGACTCTGAAGATTGTCTCTGAAGGGTGATTTTAGTGTCAATGTTATTATCAATTTATTTTTCTGACAGAGGCTGTGAGGAACATGTAAATAGGACTGAGAAATCCTTCTGGGTCACAGAACTGACCTTCCTGCCATGGCAGCACTACAACATACAGCTCTCGCCAAAAATGGATAGTGCTACTTTTTTTAATCTAACTTTGTTTTTTTGGCCCACACTATTCTGATTAAAGGCTTCACTGCTCCAGGGTAGCAGGTACTTTCTTCTGAAACCAAGGTCAAGTCTATTCAAGATCAGCTTATACCCATTTGAGAGTGTGCCAGCATCGCTCTAAAGCGTAAATAGCTCTTCTCCTTTCTTGATGTTAACCCCACAATGCATTTAGCAGTGATCACACCCCCCTCGCAGCCTTCACTTGCCAGACTAAACAAGTGAAGGTCTGGAAGTCTCCTTGAAGCTGGCCGCCACTTCCCTGATCCTGCTGGAATTGTATAGGCTGTTTCCAAGAAGACTCACCAGTATGTTATGTAAGTGGCAATAATATTATCCTTTTTTTTGTTAGGGAAAGTCTCCTGAGAATCTTTTCCTTTTTTTAAACTCTGGCAGGTTTGAGAAGAAGAAACCAATAAGGATTATCCAGACTGATGAGGTTATTTAAAATATGCCTATGGGCACCCAGCCAACAGAGTGCCAACTCTTTTGACTGCTGAGACAGAACTGGTGACTCTGAGGTTCCCAGGCATCTCAGAGCATACAGAGTCTGGAAAGAAAAAGAGAAACAAGGAGCCATAGTTACTATTTCTCAAGTAATTGTTTTTGTAATACATTGTTTTAAGCCCAAATTCTCTTATCATATTCATTTTTCCTGCCCTGGTGGTGGCACTCTTTGCTTCACGAGAGAAACCACTAAGAAATGCCAGGAACTGCACAGAGCAAGGAGGAGGTTGTTGCATGAAAGGATGTGGTAACCTGGCAGAGGGGAGAGGGAGCTGGCAGAGAGAAATCTATCCTGAGGACACTCCTTGTCACAACAGTGCCACTTCAGGGTGCTCCTGTCAGCCCAGCACTCTGTATCATCTATCTGAATGGTTGCCTTATGACATGGCAATGTCCCCACCATGATGGGAACTTTCAGGAAAGATACATTACAATAAAATGCAAATAGCGTATTGTCTCTGAAAATGCCCAAAGTTGAGAGGGCAGCATAATGACATTAATTCAAGCTTCTAAAAAATATCACTGCTGTTGGTATTGATCTGACACCCACAATTGGTATTAATGGGCTGTATGCACAGTTTAGTCACTCCCTTCTAAAATACCACCTTGAAATTTTCCACTGCTGATAGCACGCAGGGGTGGGTCCCTTTCTAGAACAGGTGACTGAAATGTGGCCAGAGACAAAGGAATGGAAAGCAGCAGAAATGGAATAAAACAGCTATGCAAGAGTGTCTGTAATGAAAGAGGAGAAGAAAGACAGAGGATAAAAGGGTACTGAAATGGCCCGTACTATGGGCTGGGTACATTTGTATAGAATGGTCATGTCTCTTGCTGCAGGTGTCTCAGTTACACAGATATAGGATAATAACTTGCTTTTGCAATCAGCTTGGCCCAAGAGAAGTGCGCTGGCCCTCTCACTTAGGTGAGGCTCCAGCAGCAGAAGAAGGGCCAAGCAGGCTTTGTGCCTCAGCTCACACCGACCCGAAACTACTGAACCAGCTTTTGTTAGGCAGAAACATCGCCGAGGGGAGCAGTCCTGAGCTGCACTGCTTGGTACACTCAGCCACCACTAGAGAGCACTTCAGATCCTGTCTCAGGCAACACGGAGCTCACACTCAAGTACTGAGGTGAGAACTTCTCCTTCTGATCCATGCAGACCTGCTCTGCTAGGGAAAAGTTTAACTCTAACCCACGTGTAAAGCATTGAGTCTGCTGGGTTGGGCCAGTGCAGATGCAATTCAAGTTCCATTATGGCCAAGTCCATAAAGACACCTCAGCCTGAATTTAAAAGCACTTCAAATAATCTTCCATCCTTATGAATTCTAGATTAGGCTGAAAACACAAGCTGTGTGGTCTGATCACTGAGAGTGAGCACTCAGGACCTCTTTCCCAGTGTTTCATATTGGTCTAGGGGCAGATAGAAGCACCAGGCCTTGATCTTGGGGAAATGAGTGCTGTAAGTCAAGCTTAAGTAAAGAAATATTTCCATTGCAGTATCTTTCCCAACCTTATGATCAAGCAAATTCACATGCTTGTTTCCTCAGATCTTCCACAGCTGGATTTTCCACCCTTTTTTTCTGACAGGGTATTTATTTTCTCTACCTGTGCTAACTTGAAACTACAGTCGCAAAGCTCGTCTTCCAGCGTCTTCCAGTCTTCCAGTACCTGCATTCCATAACCATTGATCCTATTGAGGATGACATGGAAAACCAAGGGTTTGCTGTCCTCATAAACCTCTCAAAATGTCTGATAGATACACAGCACTCCGGAAAATTTGCTGATAACCTGTAATCTTCAAGAATCCCATAGCAAAAACAAATATGTAACCAGAAACAAGAAGGAAAGATGCATGTTATCTGAATCTAATTCCAGCATCCTCAGAGCTAATTCCTTGAAGTGCTTGAAAAAAATGTGATGGGGTGTAAGAGTTGTAGAGTTTTCTCACTGCCCAGGAAACACGATTCTGCTTTCACTGGGCTTTGCATGTTAATTCTGTGCAGTATCACTGATAATACCCAGACACTTCTTGCTGTGTGGGTAGGACTAATGCAAGATGGTGCTGATGCAAATATAGCTTGCTTGCTGAAAGTGAGCTGGAAAATTGTTTCACATGTTCGCTAAGCTATACCCTGTGAGGCACATATCAAAATGCATTCAGAAGTGGATGTTATTTCTGTGCATCAAGAACATAAATTAGAATCCAGGTTTCATAAAGACAGCAAAAGATGCATCTACCAGAATGGAGAGAACACAGGTTAAGACAAACAATTGAATTTCCCCAGTTTAGTGAGTCATGACAGACCACGTGAGCCACGACAGACCACGTGAGCCACGACAGACCACGTGAGCCACTGCCCCATACCATATACATGTCCTTCCCCTCTGGCAAATGTGAAGTAAAACACTGAGCAGAACTGATTTACAAGCTGGCAGGAGTGACCAAGTGCTCCATGACACTGGCCAGCTGATGTCCAGTAGTGTGTCCAAACAGGAGTCACATCCTTTTCTGCAAGGTGGACACTTACCTTTTTCTGGTTCAAACTCAGGAAAATCAGCTGCTACCAGCACCCTCACTCTCCAGTTTTGGGAGAGAAAGGAGCACCTGACACAGTTCACTGAGGGGCTGCCAGCCCCTCTGCTGGCAGCTCAGTTGCTTTGTTGAGAAATGGATCTCCAAAGGTCTTTAAAGTTTGCTTTGATCTGTAGTGGTACTGAATACAGATTCTTGCTGTGGATTTAATGGGATCCAGAAAAGCTCAGCATTCTTGGAAAACAGTCTGCTTAAATCTGTTGGCATTAAATATACTCAAGGGTTTTTTTTCTTCTAACTAATTACCTAAGGTGTTGAGTCAACATTTTAGTGCCAAGGGTAGTAGACAACAGAGCATTTCTACCTCTGTCTGCACTGAACCAGTCACGCTTTTCATGAAGTGACTAAGGCAAAAGATAATCACAGTCAGGGTACACTGTTCCTAACTCACACACGCAGCACTGGATATCTCAAGAGCTGTCATTACCTATTCTCTGGACAATACAGTGATTTTTATTCTCCAAAGAAAGATGTGTAACTTGCTAGCTGGATGCTCCCGTGCGTTTAGAAAACCCCTGGAGTACCAGCAAGCCCAGCTGCTGAAGAGCACTCAAGTTTCAGGGCTTCTTCCATGACCTCTTGCGTATTACTGAGCACGGCCTGATTTTTGTATAAAAAAAGTCATATTAAGTAATAGTCTACATCCACTGGTTGCAAGAGGCATGGCTGAGTACCCAAGCACTCTACATACTAAACTCTGTGTTAAGGCTTGTGGTGAGCTCCATTTCATGTTCTCATTTTAACCATTATTGCATCCTCATTTCCTGACCCTGTACCACCTACACTATCTTCCAACATGAACTGCACCAGGTATGAATTCATTTACACTCACTACGTATCTTAAAGATACTTCTGCATTAAAAACTACGTTCTATCTTTGTCTCTGAAGTAATTTCTACTTGAGGTATCTGAGTCTTGATTAATGCACATATATATCTGATGCAAGAGCAGTGTCAAGTATTCTTCTCTGTAGCCTTCTACAGCATGATTTGAGTACAAAATATCTTTGAATATTCATATGAGTAGTAGAAAGCCTATTAATGGTTACAGTTTGGGAACATTTTAAACCAGTGAGGTGAAGGTCAGATTGGATAGGACTTTGAGTAACCTGGTCTGGTGAAAGGTGTCCCTGCTATGGGCTAGATGATCTTCAAGGTTCCTTTCAACAAAAATAATTCCATGATTACATGATTTTTCTGCACATCAATAGCTTTCACTCATGTATTAACTTTTTTGGCATTGGATATAATCTTCTGGCTTTTTGACTGTAAGTGACCTACAAAGAGTAAAAAGCTTTAAGCTCCTTTTTTTTATATTCAATTTTTTTTAATAAACATGACTTCTTGCCTTTATCCCTTACTGCTGAATTTGGCAGAGGAGAAAAAGACACTGAAGTCCTGCAGACTTTGAGGAAATGGACGGTGGGCAGAGGAAGGAGACCCCAATTACTGTCCTAGAGAGAAGGGCTGTGGGTCAAGCCCAGGTGCGCTGAGGTGTAGGGCTTAGCTACAGGGACTGAGCACTGAGAAGGAAAAATGTCGAAACCCCCACTCCTTCATTAGAGTTGGAAGGCAGTGAAAAGGTGTTTCTCTCTATTGCCCTCCATCAGGGAAACTCAAATGTAACAATTCTGATATATATTTACCATAGAAAGACAGAGTAAAAAAAAAATTGTACATTTTAAATCTTGTATTTGAACAAAAAGGACACGAATCCAAACCAAGCAAAATTCTCAGTAGTTATCAAGTACATCTCTCCACAACCTATGCAACTCCAGTTGAAAGCAGGAGGTATTTATTCTTTCTCCCTAAGAAAAACTCAGGCTCTTAATATACTACCAATTAGAGTTAGAATTATGTATGGATTGTTTTAATGGTTTATTGACATGTTAGTGGACTAAGTACCTTGCTTTATTAGTATCATTTAAGTCTGTACTAGAAAAGCCATTATAGAATTTCATTTCTAATAGCAGTAATAATAACAATCTAGATTTTTGAAGGAAAGGCAAAACTATCTATCTGTCAATTCCACAATGCAACCACATAACAAGCAATGACCCTAAAAGCATATGGAATTCCTAGCTGATCACAGGACTGATAGCGAGTAACTCAAGAGTTTCTAAATGCCACTTTGTTCACAGTGGTAATTTAACCTTTATGCGATATCCCTAAAATAATCAATCATATCTGAACTACACAGAGCATTTTTTTCTGATGTATGCCTTTGCATGAACTTTTTCATCACAATTGTGCCCCAGCATTACCCCTTTCACTAAAGTGTAAGTAGATTTCAATAAAAAAAAAATTGTCCATGAGTGGTTACACCGTAACATACAAAAAAAAGGAAGGCTATTTTGTTGAAAAGTATCCATTACATACAATAACAGTGTTTTGTTTTGCAATATCTATTTTATGCTTTCAAGCTACATAAAAAGAACACTTTTCCTGTGGCACTTAAAAACACGACAACACAGAAGGATTTTTACTCCCTTTTCTGTAACAGAAATAAGCATGAAGGGACAAAACTTTGGCTCATTCTTTGAGGTGCCTGGAGAAAGCTGAAATAATGTGGCAGGTAGTGAGCCATTCAGGTATCACTAGCAAAGGGTGAGCATGTGCCACCAGGTCTTGCCATCAGTGTTACCTGGGAAGGTGAATAAACAGCAGTTCCTAGGAACAGGAGCATTTCACATCCCTTGCTTGCTGTGAGCCTAAGAGCCAGCAGCTCTGTCCTCACCCACCTGCAGCACCTCCTTCAACATCAGTCCTGAGGGACCATCCCCACAGCTTCTCTCCTGCTTGCCACTTCAAGGTCCTAGAATATTCAGTTGTCACAGCCCATGCTGATCCCTCACCCAGGCTGAGCAGTGCAACGGGTTCAGTTCGACAATCAGGCAGAAACACCAACTAAGTGTAGTGGTTTTGTTCTCATTTTTTATCTTCTGTGAGATAAGAATTAGGAGGAATGCAAAGCAGGTTCCAAACTTTAAAGAATATAAAGAAGTTTATTAACAGAACTAAAAGAAAAAGAAATAATAAGGGTCAGAATAAACCTTCAGAACACTTCTCCTCCCCCATCCTCCTCCCTCCTCCCACTTATAAACCTAAAGACACAAACTTGGGATTATTTCAGTCAGTTTACCACTTCTATAATAGTCTGTCATCAGTTCACTTCAGGAGAGGAGTCTCTCTTGCCTTGCTATAGAGATTTCTCCACAAGAAACTCTTTTCTCATGGCTTCAATGTCACAGCACAACAGCCGCCCGGGGTGGTTTTCTGCTGGCGTATGTGAGTCCCTTCCCTCGACTTACAGCTTTCCCCACAACTGTTTTCAAGGGTTCAATCTTAGCTAATGGGGTACTATTTTAAGGATGAGCTGTTCAGAAGCAAAGGTTCTCTTCATCTATCCCTGGTATCATCTTCATCTCTAGGAACAGAGATCTTCTTCTTCCCTGGGAGCAAGGGTCTTCACTTCATCACTATCTCTCTCTGTTCCGTCTTCTTATTGGATCACAGCTACTTCAACATTTACGTATTTCAGCACAAACACCTTTGCTTATGGCTGCGGTTCGAATGCTCCACCCACCCATGCTTTTCAATGAAATTACAAGG
>VZTD01005245.1:155462-165741 GCA_013397725.1 Rhagologus leucostigma
GAGGGGCTGCTCTAATGGAGCAGGAATGGCTGAGATGTTTAGCTGAGCCGCCAGGATCTTGGCAAGCCGTGAGCCATGGCCTGGCCCCCGCCGGGCCCAGCAGCCAGGCCCAGTTACCTGTCCAAGGGCCGGAAGCAAGAGAGCGCTTCCCGGCCTTGTTCGTCTTTAAATGTGTTTTTTACAGAGGCGTGTCCAGCTCCTTAAGTGGCTTAACAGAGTTGTCAATATTCAAATTAGCCAGTTGATTAGTTCTATCAGGTCTGAAGGAAGTTACAACTGCTGCTTGCGAAAACATCACTTCCGTGGCTGGTGGAATTTTTTTTTCTTAACTAAAACCCCAAGCTGTGCTAACCCATGACAAGCAGAAGGTGCTGAAAAGCCCCTGAGACTGATGTGCCCTGCCCAAGGCTTTGGGTCAGAGAGGACCTTTTCGGAAGTAAAGTCGGAAGGAGCACAAAGTCCCCAGTTTGGTGGCTGGGGTCCCAGGGCACAAGGGAATGTGAGGAGTGTGGAATATGAGTGGCAGCGAAGTCAGAGACATCTGACTTTAGAACTGAAAGATGAAGCTGGGGATCTGGGAGAGCTGTCCCTGGTGTGTTCAGAAACCAAGGTCTTTGCCAAATGAAAACATTGCACGAAAGAATGTATCAAATTCATGTGATCTGCATTTTCATCCTGCAAATGCACTCAAGCAAGATATCAACCGGTTACTCTGGCTAAAGAGATAATAATGCCCTCTTCCCTTGTATGTGTGAAATAGTCACATCAGGAGTTATTTCTAATGAAATCCCAGAAAACATTAAATAAAGATCTGGAGTTAACTCACCTGTGCTGAATCAACATCACAGCTCAGAGAGGGGTGAAATCTTGAAAAAGCTGTGAATCAAATTCTTTCCTGCGATACAAACTCTTTTATTATTTTTTTCCAGAGGAACTACATATTAGAAAACCAAGGACACAAGTTAACTCCAATGGGAAGAAGTTGTTCTTACCAATAACAAAAAACGACAAAGCATCAGGACATTTAAGAAACTTTCTATGCAAAGAACATTGAGGAAAATGAAGTAATTACTTGAAATCTTCCCCTGGGCAGGATTTCATCTGAATAAATTATTTCAACAGTGCATGACACTAAGTCTTCTCTATTACAGACAGTCACACCAATTTAACTGGTGTAACCATTCTGACTTTGGATTAATGGCACTTTTACTTCATCTTGGTTTCGATTTGTTCCCAACTGATGCAAGCTAACTGGTATAACTTAAGTTCAATTTGAAACAAAAGTAGTTTAGATAGTTTTTAACTGAAACTGCTTAGAAGCAATCTGTAATCTACTCCCATGTGACCTGGAAACCTCACATCAAAATAAAGATGCTCATATACCAAAAATAAACAAAGGTTTGAATTTCATCCCATCTATTTTTTCCTTACTCACTGTTACCCAGACATACCCAAGGTTGGGTACTCAGTTGCTCCAAGTGGTTCAGCACTTCAGACATCTGATAACATTGCAAGGCAAGGCAAGAGTCCTCCTGAAGTGATGTGGGAGAGGTTTTAAAGGTCAGTAAACAGATCAGCTAAAAATCAGACCAAGAAAGAGTAGAAACAGAGCAAGAAAAGAGAATAAAGGAAGATCAAAGTGTGTGATTGAAAGACTACCTGTTCTTGGATGCAGGGTTGCCCTGTTTGGAGAATACTAAGCTCTCCTGCTTTCTCCAAAAGGCAAGATTTAAATCCCAGAAAGTGAAAACCTATCCCTCTTAATTGTGGTGAAACGGCATTTTTGTAAAATATCAAGGACAGTCTTAAAACCAGAAGGAAATACTGGAGGCATTTTTATGCATAGGAATTGTCTCAGTTCTTAAGTAAAATTGCTTTCTTATACTGCTAAAAAAAGTTTACTGTTAAATCAACATGGTATCTGTGGAATTCACGGCATTCCCTGGAGAAACACATAAGTACTATTAAATAAGTGGTCCTCACAACACCTGATGATGTAAGTAAACATTATTCTGTTTCTACACAGCTAGATGTTGCCCTCTTCTCTGGATGATAACCCCAAAAAATTAAATTATTTCACTGTTAGCTCCAATGCCTCTGGAAGCCAACAGACCTCAGACAGGTGTCTGTACTTAAAAGCATTAAGAAGATGAAGAAAGAAGTAATTTTAAACTTTGGAACTGAAGCTCCCAGCTGTCAATCTTGACCTGAATTTGCCGGACTATTTAAAACACAAATGTAAAAGCTTGTCACTGAAAGTTAAACAGTATAAAGATGATTAAAGATGATTAATCTGAGTTGCTGACATGGGGTTGTAGGCCAGTGATGTTGTGTTTGCGGACCTTCAGTATTTCCTGGTAAGAACAGCTCCCAGGGCCGGAGAGAAGAGCGGGCAGGAAGCACTGTCTACTGTTATTAAAACGGTCCACTGAGCTCATGCCTTTAAGGAGTCTCAGCCAAATAAATAGTCAAACATTAACCTTTTCAGCTTAGAAAGGAAGGAAAAAAGTCCACGCACAATGAAAATCTGTGCTGTGGTGAGCCGTGCCCTGTCTGCAGCCCTGGTGCTGCCCTGCTCTTTGGTCCCCCTCTGCTGCCAGATGTGGCTGCTCACAGTGCTGCTCACCATGGGGTGTGTTTGTTTCCATGTCGGGGACACTGAGCCCTGGTTTCTCATTTGAGAAGTACGTGGGAATTCATAGACACAGTGTCATCTAGTCTAGAAAAGACCTTTAAGATCATGAAGTCCAACCATAATTCGTTAATTTGCTGTGTAAGCAAGGTGAAGACTAAATCAATGACCTAAACATTTGCAGAGAGCACACAGAAATGAAAACAACTGCTGGTTAATCCTGTTTCCAGAACTAAGCTCAACTTCCATGTAATTATTTAACAAAAATTGACATAAATCCAGAAGTAAGGAATTCCTCTTCTGTGCCTCCCTAAGGCAGTGATAAATCATGAACCTTAAATAACAAGGGGGGGGTGTGGCTTCATGTTGGAGTCTTTGCCTCAGAAGGAGGTCAGTGCAATATCCTGGGTTTTGCACTTATGAATCAAGTCAGGAAATGTCATGCAAAGAAGAAGACTTCTGGCCTGTTTCATTAATGGCCATGTAAAGAGTAAATACTTGCCATTTAAACTCTGGCAGGATTTTTTTTGCAAATGTAGCCAGTGAGAATTTTTTTTCAGGGTAAAGTTTTGAGAGGCAGTAGCAAGCCAGATCTTCCAGAAAAAGTATGTCTATGAAGAAGCTTGAGTACAGTTCCCTTCAAATGTTCTCCAGATCTCAGCAAGTCCTAAAAGACTTCAACTCATACAGAAGTTGGTACTGGAAACTTGAGTACAGAGAAACGTTGAAGACATCTGTCAGAACCTCACGGTAATGTTAGAAGAAAGAAACGGCTCCTTCTGAGAGAAAAATAAGTATGGGAGTTTCAGGACAGGATCAAATTAGACAATTTCCTCAAAAAAAAAAAAAAAAGCTTGCCTATGGAAGTTGCTCAGAGGTGAAGAGCCTGGCCAGAAGGAACCAAAGATCTCTGGACAGCTGCGAGGAACGAGTGTTGACTTCCAGAGAGCATCCCTGAGGGTGCACTATATTTGCTGGAGGCTGACCAAAATGTGTACTTGCTTTTTGGGAACAAGTATCTAGAACCAGTTGAGCTGCACAGACTAAAAGGTGATAAAGAGCTAAGACTGAGTATTAGTTATCTGGATTTAGCTGAGTTACATTCTTACATGGATTGTGAGGGTGAAAGTGATGATGACAGCAATATTTTCTCAAATGTGAAGTTACTGCCTCAGAAATGCAAAAGCTTTCTGCTTCCAGAAAGACTGAAGAAATCAGTTGATGCAGGTAAGTGGTGAGATCAGTAATTGTCATATGTTTACTGCCATTTGTGCAAAATTGCTAATGGTAGATGTCAGACGTAAGACAGTATGTAATTGGAGCAGATTGTAAAGATAATTATAGCCCACTTCTCAGATTACAATTCAAGCTTTTCTTTTTTTTTTGGTTGCTAGGTAAGAAAAGATTGAAAATTTAAAGGTGGTGCCACAGACATTGTGAAAGCGTATGAGAATATTTCCACTGTTGTTCAGATGGGCACTATTTTTGCTTCCAAGAGTCACTTATAATTCAGGTTCTATATCTTGTTAGCATAAATGCTTGAAGTCTTAACATAATAAACTGGCTCCCATGTCAGCTGGGAAAACAAGTAAGAGAAGAGAGGAGTGAGAGGAGTGTATTTTTTCTGTGACCACTTAATATTTAGTCAGAGAGGTACTGAAGTGCTTTGGATGTACATCTGTTACTCTGCACTAACAAAGAGTAACCTATCATCCTGATTATTTTCAAGAAAGCATGAAACTCTGCGAGGACTACCCCAAAATATCAAAAACATTCAAAAGTGGAATGTTTTGAATTTTAAGAACGCATCATTGCTGCAGGTGGTAATCTTAATCCTAACTTTGTGCTATAATAATCAAACTGAAATGGATTTAATCTATCTCAGGTAGTAGAAATTGGGCAAAAAGGTCAATGATTAAAATATCCTTTTATTTGTAATAGGAAAGTAAGTATTTTTTTCCTAATTTCCTGAATAATTTCACATTTCTAAGGATATTTCTTCCTGTCTGCTGTGAATCCCTGAAAATATTAAGGCATGTCCAAATAGGAGTTTATCCATGTCAATAGAAAGAATCTTAAGATGTTTTCTGGGTATTAAAAGTTCTTTTTATACATTAACTGAACATTAACCTGTTGTAATTTTCATGTTCTTTAGGTAAGGTAAAGATGAGCATTTCAGAGAGGCACATTAGATAGCAGAATATTACTTATATGGGTTTTACAACGTGCCAACAGTGTTGCATGACATCTTAAATCACCAATCTGCCTTTTTGTTGCTAAAAAATATGATATAATTAATTAACTGGAGGGCAAGTTGTTAAAAATTACTAGTTCCTTTTTCATCCAAGAATGTTTTCCTTAAAAAAACTCTGCAAAAAAACCACAAAAAAACCCCAAAAAAACAACAACAAAAAAACCCCAAACAAACAAACAAAAAAAAAAACCAAAAAAAAAACCAAAAACCAAAAAAAAAACCAATGAAAAAATGGAAAGGAATTAACTCCAGGAAATTTGGTCTCCTGTACTCAACTACACATTTCTATTTCAGTAGATTGAATAGTTCACTAAAAAGTTTAAAAATTTTGTTGAAGAAAAGCTGATGGCTTTTCCAAAAACCATAAGCATCACTGAAGCTTCAGACCTTGATGAAAGGGTGAACAGCCATTATTCCTATAAGACCAGTGGTGGGGTGAGAGACCAGCTGTGCACGTGTGTTGGGACCTTTTTCTATATTACAGAATATTCTTATAGAATATCAGAGCATTTCCTATCTCTGGATGCCAGTTCTCTCAATTTCTCTGAACTTGTGAAATGTGTTATCAATTCCTACCTCCAACAGAGCAGTGGGGAGGATCTTTATTTTGTGTAAACAGGCTTTGCCAGACTACAGGAGCCTAATAAACACATCTTATGTGGGACTAACTTTCAAACCGAAGTTAATTTAAACTGTGCCATGAAAAGCTTTTTATTAGATTTTTGCTTTTAATAAAAAGAACAATGCATGAAAAATATTAAAATGCACAAAATACCATTATAAAAAATACCTTAAAAATGATAACAATCAAATAGTTCCTTTAAGAACAATGGAAATGCAACATGGAGAGAGAACTATCTAATATATTAAGGGAAAATATATTTCCCAAGGTTTCCTTTTCCTTCATTTTTCTGTGCAGTACCTCACATTTAGCCAAGAAAGTTCGCTTTTATGCATCTTAGCTCAAATCCAGTTTCATCAGCATGTGAGCTAATATGCCAAACTATGTGCAGAAAGAGCTCAGGCATGAATTCATGTTCCCTGCTGCCAGCTGTGCTACGAGGCCAGTAAGCTCTGGCATAGGGACAGGAGGAGAAAGGAACTTCGCATTTGCCCCGCTACCAGAGCTCATCTGCAGTGGTGTAAAGGAAGAAAACGACTGAAGGTTATAAAGTTTCATCTCAGCTGTCCAGGGCTTGCTGCACACTCTCCTCTACACTGAGGTAGATCAGTCTATCCACAGCATTCATTTGGCTTTCCTTGGGTTCACTTTCATAAACCACAGTGAATTAAGAGAGGGACATCTACATTATTTCAAAGTATTAAGGCAGAGAATCAAATGCCCAGATATGCAGCAATTTACATCTGCCATGTGCTTACAGTAATTAAAGAGATCTCAGGTGTCTAAACAGCTTGGAGAAATGGAATATGGTACTTGCTTAGGTAGCACAACAGAGAATGAAAATCATATGTGAGAAAGGCTGAGTGCCTTCCTTTCCCTTTCCTCTTTCCCTTCTCTTTCCTGTTCTTCTTCCCCTTGCCCTTGCCCTTGCCCTTCCTTTTCTCTTTGCCTTTCCTTCCCTTCTCTGTCCCTTCTCTGTCCCCTTCCCCAGGACAAAAATTAGAAGACGTGGTTGGCTTTAATTTTTAAGTGTGAAAAGAAGTTAGAACCCAACTCGGAAATAATTATAGAACTCTTTGCATGCCATTCATGGGAAACTTGATTAATTTATCTAACTAATTAATTCTTTTGCTATTTACTTTCAGCATCAGGTAGCCATCCAAACACATTTGTGGTAGATACAGCAGAAGAATAATACATTTCATGATCTGTTTATAAGACACAAGCAGACAGATGCAAATAGAAGGAATGGAAGTGGAGAGGTGAAGGGGAAAAAATAAATTGATTTCAACAGGAAAAAAGAAAACCAGTACCTCTTTGCATAAACAATGCCAGACAAGCATGTTCATCCCATCCCACAGTAGGATTATTTCCTACAGCAGAATCATGACTGCTTTGTCTACTCTAGCTTTAATGTTTCAAATTATGGGGATTCCACCATTTCCTTTGAGAGCCTCCTCTGCAGTCTAATGCTGCTCATCCCCTGGAAGCTCTCGCTGATACGTGTTTCACTGCCTTTCTTATTTCCATTACATTATTCAGTTATATCCTCTTTGCCCTGCTTTTTTCTCTGCTTCAACTTCCTTGGTGCTTCTGCCTTTCAAATCATTGCAGGCAGCTGTTTGGGCCATCTCTTGCTGTTGCTTCACAAGCTGAGTAAGCATTTCTGTAATCTCTCCTTATAACCCAGTCCCTCCAGGCAGCTGAGTATTTTGGGTTTTTTTAATGTGAATGCCTCTGTTTTTGACTTTTTTTCGTACACTGGCCAAATCCCCACTTCCCTCTTCCTCAGACAGAAGAGAAGCTGACCCGTTCATTCACAGACACAGTCCTCTCGCTTTTGCTAAGCTGTGCAGGAGACACACACATCATTTTAGGTGCTTTAAGTTACCACTGTCTCTACACAAGAGCTTTTTCCTTTCCTTAAACGTTTTTAGTGCCTTGTCCCCTTCCTAAAGTTGTGATGCTGGGAATGTTTTCTAGTATAGACCTGGCTTTGGGCTAAATCTCTGCAAAAGTGGATACATCTTTTGCTGTGAGAGAGCTACGAAAAAGAATTTTTACCTAGGCAAGGTCAATTCTATGTGGTCCTTCAGAGGTTTCACTCAGCTCCCAATACCATAAGGTGATCCATAGTCACCAGTAGGATTTGATCCCTACAAGTATTGTTAAGTAAAAATACACTTCTTTTCTTTCTGACCATGCTAATTAACCACTGCATCCAAAATGCAAACAGTATCCTGCTCTTCTTGGAGTCTGGAACTTTTCCACCTCATAACCTCTTACCTATAAACCTATAAAAGATCCATGAATAAAGACCAGCTAGGTCAAATCTTCTGACTTGCTTATTTTTCATTGCAATTTCAGTGTTTTATAAAAACCATTGTGCAAATTTTTATGCTTGAGATTTCCTTCCTGGTACCCGGGCTCTGATACTTTGAATAAGTAAGAAATCTCTCCTCTCAAGATCAGCCCCAGGGAAACAAATGGGCTTTCCAGAGGAGGCTGCCATGACCCTGTGTGTGTCCTCATGCCGGGGCACGGCTGTTGGAGCCGCAGGTCAAGGGTCCCACAGCACTCACCTCTGTCTGCACCCCATGCCAGGTGATGGGATGGCCCTGCCTGCCCAGGGGGCCCTGTAGAACCCAAAGACCATCCACAGGAGCCAACATCAGGGACATTGCCCTGGCTGAGTGTTCGCTGAATTCAGTCATTTCCATTTCTTCTGGATGACATCCAACCCCAAGTGATTGCTCTTCCTTCCAAAGCACCCAACAGCTGAAACCCTGGGCTTGTCATGGAAAAGCCAAGAAAATTCAGTCACAATGATGTGGAAGTTTAACTATTTCTCTTTAGGTCCCTTTATGTAACTTCATGAAAGGAAAAATTTGGAAAGTAGTGTAAACACCAGCAGTACAGACTCTGTAACGATCAGGTAATGAGTTAAATAATTATATTGTATCAGGACTGGGGAAGTAAAGTTGCAACTCAGAGATACACGTAGGGGAAGGAAGCTGGACCACCACAAAGCCTTCCCTTGCCTCCTCCCTGGCTGCCTCCATCATACTTGAAAAAGCCACTTCTGCAGAAGGCTGATACTTTCAGCCTATTTCATCCCACATAACACAACAAACAAACAAACCAAACTCAGATTCTCAGGTAGGAACCCTGGAGCATATTTGGATTTAATTGCTTTTCTTTGTTTAGATCTGGATGTAATGAACAAGAAAGACCTGGAAAATTTTTTGAATGTCTGTATTCAAAACATGCAGTGCTCAACAAAAGGTAAAAATTCTTACTCCCGTGTAGCAGGTAAAAATTCTTACTCCTGTGTAGCACAGTGCTGGGGGAGAGGCATTTGTATAGCCCCAAATAATGTGCGTCACCATGCTGCTGAAAGCAATTGCCCTGCTCAAGGGAGGCTGATCAGGTGCATTTCCCTCTCACCGCACTGAAGAGAAACCCAGGAGAGGTTACTAGAAAACAACATATATGACAATAAAACGAACAGCAGCACCACAAAATTAAGGGACTCTGTGCGCTCAAGCCTTGCTTACGGCAGGCAAACTTCCCAAAGTATCCCAACCAGTTCTGCCACTGGTCTGGCTGGAGTGATGCTGGCATGGGCCACGGTCGGGTGTGTACAGCTCTCCAGTCTGGGGCTGGTAACCAGCGAAAACACTGGAAACCACCAGCCCTGCACATACTGCAGGAATCACTCCAGTGCTGATGCCTGTACAGCACAGCTGGCAACGTGATGTAATTTGGTTTTGTTCCACAACATAATAAAAAACTACTTTGTTTAGTATGGTCGCAGCCTAAGCTTTATCTTTTGAAGAAACTCCTACATAATTTTCTTTCACTGACTAGAACAGTAAGCTGGTAAGTCAAGGCTGACCTGGGGATGATTATGACGTTTCCTTTCTGCTAACATTGCGTCCCACAAAGACCTGTTCTACCCTTGGGACTCCCAAGGATTTTTGAAACCATGGGTGCTGTGGTGTCTTGCTCCTTCCTTCTTGTGAGGGATTTAAAAAACCCACCAAACCCAAACCGAACTACTAAGCCCCAGCCCAAACAAAAAAAAGGAAGAAAATATGTACAAAGAAAAAAAGGAAGATGTTCCTTGTGGAATATAATTGTTGATTTGAAAGGCAGTTTTATGAAATGTTTTCAAAACATTCCTTCTTATGTTGGAGTGGTGTAATTAAGAGTCCTCGGCCCTTTTTACCCTGTTCCCCAGATACTGGCTCAGTGTCAGCTGGTACATGTGTCAACTTTGTTCTTTTTCATCATATTAAAATTCCTACTATTCATGGCAACGTGCACCCATGGTTTAGTGATATAAGCACCAGGATTGCCACGGCTTGTTTGTAATAGAATAGAATTAGAAGTAGGCTTAGAACAGAACAGAACAGAATAATTCGAATTGGGAAAGACCCCTACGATCATCGAGTCCCACTGTTAACCTGACACTACGTAGTCCTCCGTTGGCTGTATGCGGAGAATAGGAGTGAAAATAGTGGTAGGCTGGAAGTTGTTCGGCAGGTGGGGAAGGAAAAGGGGCACAGGGTGTCGAATACTATCCTCCTCCTGCCTCGAGCACATCCCGCCTCCCCCGCCTTCCTCGGCAACACGGGGACCTGCAGCCCCTCTCCTGGGAGCTGGGATGAGTGCAGAGCGGTGCAGCCCTCGCTGCCCCCGCAGCCCCGGCCCCGCACACCGCGGCGGGAGCGGCGGCCCCGGTTCGCGGCGGGGCGGGCGGGGCCCG